>SJOL01000719.1:734307-817108 GCA_004794785.1 Opisthorchis felineus | reverse complement strand
GATTGTGCAGTGCGTAATGACCCAAAGTGTGTCGTGGGCAGCAGTAGGAAACATTATCATCCGGAGAGAATTTGACCCGATGACTTTCGTACAGACCAATCTCTTCCAAACCAATTGAATGTGATACCATACAATGTAGCTCATAGGTAGGGTTGAATACTTTTATCAAAACCCGACGCGACCCGCGGTTCTATTTTATTCAGAAGCTGATTTAATCCGATCCAACGAATTGATGGATGGAAAGGTGGTGTTGAAAAGTTAAAAAATTGTTCCAAACGAAATATACAACCTATTGTTGTATTCGGTTGTCCCATTCAACATATACTGAGAACGCTCTAGTTAAAGTTTCATTCTTGTTGACTGATTCATTTTCCTGAAGTTCGTGACCCAACATACTTCGATGTTAAAAGAACACGGACAACAGCATGTGTGAGTGGGAAGTTGAAAACTCCTGACATCTGCACAGTTCTGAGAACCTATTTTTCTCAAAAGTCTGTGTGAAACCACTCAACTCAATTATGGTGAAAAATGATCAAGTCTGGACTCGCATACCACAAGCTCACAGTTACAACAAATTCAAATATCTTGCCACCTATGTTAATTCGCATTTTGACTGGACACTGATAAATCGTTTCAATGCAGTCTGTTGAAAAAATAATTGACCGAGCAGCTGGTTTACGGAAGTAAGGATGGACTCAGTCAGGAAATTGTTGATTCAGCAGAAACCTCCACTATTGTTGCATTTTCGTTCCCAGATGGATCGCCACCAATTCGCACTTTACTTGTTGATGGGTATTCAAATTTGGCATGCTCAAAACTGCAAGTCAGCTATAGTTTCGGATTAACGTGAAGGTCATTGAATCAATGAACCAGTGCATCATGGCACTGACTAAGTCTGGAGATGGGTAGTTTCTTAGATCGGCCAAATTTTAGCAACGGATTGCGTGAAAAACTTGCTCAAGTGTTTTAATGCTTGGGTGAGGATTTCGGCTGTTGACTCAAGATACCACTCAATAACTAACCACAGTCTCATTCTACGAGCCTCTGCAGTCAGTATGACTAGGTCAGCCAGTTCAGGGACATGATTTCTAAACTGTTCTTTTGTGAATGACGTTCATTCATCAAGGCAAATCCACCTCCGGTTCACTCTCTTATTACGATTCACATCTCCGTCTCCGTTCCTCTCACTCCAACGTTTCATTATTCGGGTATGGGAAATTTTCAGGTTAAAACACAGTGTAGTGGAATGAACTGTTGTAATCGGACGTGCAGTGGGCAATATTCTCCACAGAATTTTACAATCAACTGTTTGCCAAGTACCAAATACCACGTTATCTGGGTCCGCCACCCTGTCTACTAAATGGTGTTTTCCTGACTCCAACTACCAGTCGGATGCGACCAGCTTTAGCTTGTGCCATTGTGTGTGCTATGACCGGGGTGTGGCTGCAGTGCGCCAATGTCTGGATACCTGTTCTAAGTCTAGCATCTGCCTGTTTACTAAGGTGTGCCGTTAGTCCAAGATCGTTGGACAGGGGCTGCCATAATCAATACGTCTGACACAGTTCGGACGTGCAAGTCCGTTAGACATGTGACATCAGGAATTGCTGACACATAGCAGTATGAAAATATACTGATTCGCAACCGCCACATTCTTTCCATTCATGTTAACTATGTTCTTGATCGTTTTTGTGAGTTGGACTAGAAACGAAAATGCCTTAAGATCAAGCAGTTGAATAAGGAAATGTTAGGTGATGATCCAGTCATTGCGGACCAGTCGTGGTTTACAACGTGGATGAAATGTTGTTCACTTTTTTACAATTTACACGCAAAATCATAGTTGGGGATTTTCGAATCCAAGGTCCAACAATATGGAGAATTGAAATTCCCTCTAATTTAAACGACAGGTTATGGGACACGATCTGTCCTGAGACAAAACGCTTCATAAATTGTCGGTGGTGTTCGAATTCTGTCTTGATAAACACGCACTTTTACTGAAAAGACTATTGCATCCAATTCGGATGTCCTAGCCGATGGACAACTATTTTCAAGTGGCTCAATCCGCCTCCATACAAGGCCACATCGACACTAATCAAACTAACATTTAGCACGATAAGTAGCCTGGAAATTTACCTACTCTGTCGCTGTATTCACTTAACATCGGCTGCTCTGTTCCGTTACGGCCTCCGTTTCCGTCATTCATCTTAACTTAAAGACCACTCCGTCCGACAGTGGCCAATCACCTACATACCCAGATGCGTTCGTGGTCAGTATGTCACACGTGTGTCGACTTGTCTGGTTATATTGCCCGCAAATCAGATCACGCGATCGGCTTCGGAGGGGATGTCCGCTGAGAGTCCACATTCCGCTGTGCCAGTCAGTGAAAGACTCGGACACCTACGGATGCCACAAACGTCAACTGTTGAGGTATGTTGCAAAATTTCGATAACCCGTGTGCAAATAATACCTCAGACATCCGTTTGAATTCCATGCTAGGCTCCTCCATTCCCCCACAAAATTATTTAAATAACCATATGTGTCCGTTAACACGAGTGTCAAAGTANCAATTCAACTGCCAAGCTCGGCGAACAGACCACAGATGAAGGATGGTCTTCACATTTCTGTCAGTCACCTAAAGTCACCTAACGGCTGTAATTTAATAACAAACAGTAGAAGCATCAAACGAAAATCAAACTAATGACTGAAGGTGTCACACAGTAGAACGCAGGGGTAATGCAAGCCAGTACGAGTACAACCAGTGGCGTGAAAACGCAACGAATTATTACAGCAGTTAGTGGTATTTCTCCACATCCCTACAAAAGCTCTACCAAACTTCCGACGGACTAGTACCGCCGGTGGACGAGTGCGCCCAGTAGCAATGTGTGCAAATCACGCAATTCTATGTGTGATCAAATGTGCTGATTTCCAGTAAACCTACCAAGAAGAACTCGGGTGTTGTGGAGGCACAGCTCAATGGTAGAGCATTCGAATGTAGACCACCGGGTCCCCGGTTGAACCCGGGGTGCCTTTTATAGTTTTTCTGTTATCATTATCCTATCCTACTCATTCACACTTGATGCATTTTAAAGATTTTGAGATTCACGTTAGCTCGATTTGATTTTACTTGACAGCTCCGGAATTCATTAACCAAACAGCTAATTTGTCACTAAAAACAAGCATATCCCTGTGATCTGAACGGTGATGCTTTTGCACTAAAATCGCATGCAGGGCACAAAAAATTCCAGTATGAGGTTCGGTTGCAGCCGCACTTTCATTGGGAGATTCGAACACCAGTGTAATTGTATACGTACCTTGACATAACCTGTGAAGGTTTTTTTGTGATCATTTCACACCAACCAGCGTGCACGTATGAATGACGACCCTTTTAGTGTGTCTATATATGGGAAGACTTGTGTTTCCCACTTACTATGCATATCCGTGCTTACCGTATCGACAAACAGAACAAAATATGACAAAAAGCTGTCAAGTACGATTCTGGGTGTGAGAATAAAAGGTAAAGAAAACGATCCAAGCACTATCCTGAGTTGAAATAAGCTGGCGGATCCTAGACGGGTGTGAATAGATGGATAGGGAGCTGGCATACTCTCACTCAACTCGTCGGCGAAACGTTGGAACAAATGAGGACAGATGACACTTTCATCCCTAAGAAAGAAATTTTCAACTACGCTCAGTAAGCAAGTCAACTCGCTTTCGTACGTCTTCCATTGATGAAACAACGAGTACACAAACTTTCATACGTGAACGACAGCCAATTGGAAAGTGTGGAATGCTGGATATGGAACCAAGGTTGCCGAAATCTAAGGTCACAGTGAAATCACAGGGATATCTAGTTTACCGCTATCTAAAAGAGTGGGGAATTGGAATTTTACCGGCGTACTGCAAGTAGATGGAAACTATTTTGCCTGGGCGCTCGAATCTCAGAAACAAGCATTTTTGTCACAGTTTCTTTGCGAACGAGTTGGATTCAGCCCCACTCATCCTTTCATAAGTCCCGTTTGGCGGTGAACAAAAAAATTTGCCTCCTTTCGTTTTCCTTATATATTTTGTGAAGTAGGCTGTGCGTACTTCTGGACATTTTTTTTTTCATCTCCGAGCAGTCACCGGCAATTTCCTAAATTGTAGTCACTCGCAAGGTCAACATTTTACCCAACCCCCGAGAGATCTTGAAGCATTTCAGTCCACGTCTACCACCGGCGACCATTCCGCGAGCAAACCCGCGTGTGTAGGTACTGTGTCTCCACCCTCGAAAAACTCTCAGTAAGTAACACCTCCACTTCGGAGGCTCTAGTACTTTCCTCCATTACAACACTCCTGTCAAGAAACTAAACGCCTAGAACCAAATAGAAACTTCTTTGTGTTTTCCAGAATGGCTGATATATAAAAAAGAGTATCGTTCAGCTCTAACACCCTTCCGGTGCCTATCTGCCATGCTACTCGAAGGAAGCATGAGGGCTGAGATACCGCCAGGTTGCCCAAACCTAGACAGGAGAAGTTAAGATGCGGAGGTCGGGCTCGTACCACGGATCTTTTGGTCAGTAAATTCGCACTTTTACCACTGAGCCATCGCACGCACCTCTGATAGGCATGAAATCGAACCGATTTTTACTGAAATATCTTGCAGATCGCCGGTAATTTGACCTTATATGCTCGCACATGACCATTCTATAGGAGGTCTAACTGACGAAAAGCATATTGCAGTTGATATAACTTGAGGGTAGAGCAAAGAACCCCGTGCCACCGAACAGTCGTCCACTTCCCAAAAACCACCATTACGTTTGCCGTAATATAGAAATTTACGTATTGCTCGTTCAAGTTCGCGCAACACTGAGAAAACGGAAGCTGATCTCGAATACTTAGGCCTACGATGCTGCGTTAAAATGTGAAGAGAATGGTATTACGACCGCACTGAATGCACGCGAGCATTCCATTTAAGTAAAGTGAAACGTTCTATCCCATCCACCCGAAAACATGCGGATGCAAGAGGAGATTACATTAGCTCGAGTTCAAAAGCCCGCAGGAAGGTTTGTATCTGCCCTCACCTCTTTGCCAGTATGTCTCCGTTTAGGCTCAGATGTAAATGTCCAGTCTGTTTATAGCCTGTTGGTTAAGTAAGATCAGAAATGGGCATTGCACTGCGGTAAATATGGATGTCAAAACGACAGATCATGCAGCGATTAGCGTTGGAACGATCAGTATGAAGGACTGGCATTGTTAACTTTGGCAAACCGTAATTTCCAGAACTGCAGGCTATGGGCCTGAACAGTATCATATCAAATCCTTATGGAGGTGGACGAGTGGGTGAGGAGATTATACATCCGGCCGTCAAACGTGCATTGTGCCGTCATGTGTTCGAAATGTCCGCGGTCCAAACCCAATCCGGGCATCTCGACTGTTCCTGTCTAGGCTTGGGCAATCTGACAGTATCTCAACCCTCGTGCTTCCTGAGGTGACATGGCGGTCATGCAGAGAAAGGGTATTACAGCTGAACGATGGTCTTGCTCTCATCACCGCGGGGCGAGAAACTCAAGTACATCTTTAAACCGATGGCATACTTCATAAGATGACGCCTCGCATAAAATTACAACCAATAAGATTTTCATCCGCAGCTTAGTCATCGCGTCACAAAATGCTGGATAAGTAGTACCTAGTTAAAATATGGTCTGTTGAACTTTTGATGTAGCGGCGTTTATTTTTTGGCCCGATGAGCATCGAGACACCTTAGATCCAGCTTTCTGTGTATTTGATTAAGCATACATAAAGCATAATATGAAACAAATGTAATGGCACAAAAAACTTATGCAGGTCAAAATGATGGGTTCTATTTGGTTTATGAATTGCGTTTGGTTACAACTGTCCTTTTCAAAATCACATTGAGTTCGCTACCACAGTTGAGGCATAATCCATCTATTGTTTCTTTCATCTGACCAAACTGCTATTTATAGGCCATCCTCATTATGTAGTCAAATGTCCGGACCATCCCCGCACAACACAAGTCAAGATATCGCTCCGATATTTGTTCGAAATATGTGAAGATGTAGTGAATGGTCATATGCTGCTGTGATAACGGTTAAAATTGTGCCATCGACACACGGGCCCGAATCCACGAAACCTGCTTGATGAATAGGCAGATCTTTAGGAGTGATCAAACTTGACCAGAGATCAGAGGTCAGTGGGCTTGGAGATTCAGCGATGTCACCTGACTTGTAAGCACTAACAATAGCCGCAGTCACCTTTCGAGACATTAGGTGAGCCTGTCACGTGATCAAAATCGACTGTTCATACTTGGCAATCCAAGATCTTTCAGTAGGCGTTGGTGAACTACTTATAACAATCTAACCTCGCACGTCAAGTGTTCCAGACCCAAACTTTTGGAAGGATATGCGCTACCGATGAATACTAATAAGACAGAAACTGGGATCTATCGATTAGCACTGTGATGCGAACCAGCTCGAACCATTTAGCAGGGAAGGGACGCTGTCCAAGCATGGATCATGTGAATATCTAAAGTGCTTGGAATCAACGTCCGAGAGGGCCATATACATGCACTAGAACGTCCTCAAACAGAATGGCATTTCTCACCGAAGGTGTCGTAGATAGAGTCACTGATAACGTCGTGGGTGTTCGCAATCCTGTGTAAACGCCAGGCACAACCAGATGTAACTTCTACTTTCGAATTCTCAGTGAGTTAGGAATCAGCCAAGTTTCCACCATTTGACCGAGTTTCGGTGACCTCACAAGTGCTCACTTCCGGAGCGAACATTCAACAGTAAACCACTAACGAAACCAAGTAGTTTTCAGAGACGCCCAAATAATTTCGACCAACTTATTGGAGGATATTTATACTTTCTTGATCTAAACTGAAAACTCTTCAAGAATGAACCACCAGCTTCAATCCTTTTAAGCCTCTTCAATTAGGCGTGTTTCCCGAGTTTTCAGTCACATTACTCACTGTATAGATAACGAACTGGCGAAGGATATGTACCACGGTTAATGAACAATTTTTGCCTCGGGAACAGCACAAAATGAGCAAGCTTAGAATAGATCGCAAATAACCCAATAGGGTGGAAATTCTAGCTCAGATATCTGTCAATTTCCCAATCGTTGTGTACCAACTGTGTGATTTCTGGCAATTTGTGGGTGACGTATCTGTGATACAGATAACGGTGTGAATGGCATCAAACGACAATCAAACCAGTAACGTACATGCAGTAAACGCAATGGCAGTACGAAAAATACAAACGGACTGATATGTTTGAATGGGCTAGGTACATTGTAACGCGTTACAACAGGAGGTTCTGTTACTCCCCATCCCGGTCCCACAAAATTTCGATTTCATTTGTGACACACTGTGATAGCGCAAATTGTGCATGCTAATAAGTTATCAAAAATGATTCCACTGCCGTTCAGGTGTACTCAGTTTACCTCTGTTGTTGTGGAGGCATAGCCCCGTGGTAGAGGCTCTGATTCTCGGGGACAAACTGTCTCTTAATTTGCGGGGATCTCTGCTGGCGCAGGAGGGAGAGGGAGAGCGACGAAAATTTAAAGTGATTTTAACGATTCCCATGAGAAGCTACTCTCGGGTGCGCTTTTCGTTGAGATAGTTTCGTATTCCGTTAACTACCGCGCACCCAAGCTCCTCGTCGTTCGCCCAGATTGATCAGCGGTTATTATTAAACCTAGCCAAATCTTGCAATGATCCAATGGTCTACGATCGGTGAAAGCGACCTTGCAGGGGAATATTCTCTCTGTGGTCTTGTACTCAATATGCGCCGTAAATGTGAATAGAACTGAGGTTTACTGAAGAATTACCGACTGGGACGGCGCTTCTTGATTAGTTGTGGCCGGAAATCATGCTCGTTAACTTTTATGTTGTAGCGTTCTACTCTCGTGTGTAGTGTTATTTCTGTGGACCGGATGAGTTCTGTCGCCAATACTTGTACGCCGCCTTTTATTCCAACCGGACCATAGACGCACAACCTAAAGTTTTCGAACAGATATCCGTTACTGTAACCTGGGCGGCCATGAAGTGGTTTTCATTTTAGAAGAGCGCATGGAAAAGTTCATCTGCAAACCCGATGACCAAACCACGCTCTTCTTGAAAGAAATCCATCGTTCTTGATGTACGTAAGCTTTGAGAAGGGACATTTTGCTCCGTTTATGAAAGCACACTATTTTTCGCGCTTACTAATAAGGGTGCCACCACGTACGCTTCTACTGAGTAGTGTGTTCCGTCAAGAGGGAAGCTGAGACATAAACTGGACTGTGTGCAGCAATTTCATTTGAAGAATATCACAAAGAATGGATGTCAGTTGGAAATAAGCGTATTTCGGCAGTGCACTCACACAAAGTATATTTAGTCCTTCTGGTGTACTTCCAGTCTGGGTGTTGCATGAGTGCATTAGGCGGCATTGTTTTTGTCCCCGAGATTCGTTTTTATCGACTATGAAATAAGCGAAAGAAACGAAGTTGATTGATTCAACCGAGCTAGTTTGTTAATTTGTTCCTGATTGCTGGCATCTACTGAATGTAGGTTATCAGTACGTTTCTTAATACTCCGTTGAAATATCATGGGATGGCACTCCGGTAGTGCCATCAATCTTTGAACGAAAAAAATATTACACGGTGGATAGTCGCAGTGAACCAATTTCCTGCAATCTTTGGCAAGCATCCCTTCTCGTCTGGTAATATGATGACTTGAATTCGACCGAAATGTAGATCAGCTCCCATTCATTTCCTGCTGCAGATTAAAGTAGAAACCCGGCCAGGTATGCGAAGGTTTCATTTAGTCTGCTCTCGTTCCATTCATGGCATTTTCCCTCTCAACGTAAGTTACGTTGAGCTTCACTGTTCCTACATGCGGGTTTCTCGTTTGTCGGAAGGAAGAGCACATACCACATTTTTCCGAAAACAACTGCGAATGTCATGAGCACATCGAGAACAAATACTTGAGCGAAATTATTTGAGATAATTTTACACCTCGCTTAAGCAAGAGCGACGATCATTTAGACAATATTGATGATACTTATAGACCAGTGTTGGACTGCAACTCACCCAAGCATACGGAACATGCGATTCATGCACAAGCCAGCATTCTGGTTGGTCAGTTGTGTACAAGCCAGGAAGCGCGCGCATTCAAATTTCACTCGCTCCCAAGCCCAGTGAAGATTCATTCAATGGCTTACTGCGCATAAATTAAGTGATTAACCAAACCCACGCAAAACAAAACCAACAGCAGGAACTAATTCGTCTGGTTTGGCTCGTATATTTCTTTTCGTTAAATACATTAGTTCACCGCCGGCTCGTTCATTGCACAACCAAATAGCCCACGTTCATGGAAACTATGATATCGGAATGGTACGCTATACGGCTGTTCTGGTCCAGTCATCCACCGAGCAAATTAACTCCCTGGAAGTTTAACGTTGGCGCAAATCTCGGGTTGAAGTGTTGTGATGCAATTCAGTCGCACCGTCATCTTCCTGTAGCAGACGTTTGATCAAGACATATAGAGATAGGTTTTCAATGAGTCGTCGTCATTTCCACTCGTCATACAGCCCAGACCATAGCAACCCACCGCGGATTTATCGTCAGAAGGATTTGGTATTCTCTTCGGAGAGCAACATTCGTGATGAGGCCAGCACAAGTGGTTCCCGCACGAAAAAATCCTTACAAATATTTTCAATGATATGCATATAAACATATACAAACGGACGTGGCTGATTCCGCCAATTAATAAGCGCCTCTGAGATATTTCTCATCGGCAATGGACCTGCATCTTGAGGGAGAAAACTTTAGTAATTCCGGGGTTTCAATATGTAAATACAAGGTTTTCCGGTCGACTGGTATTTCGCCGAGCCATTGTGATGCGGTCGGTCACCAATATGCTCTTGATTGCAATCAGCACTCCCGTGTGCATCAAAACACTGATGCATGGAGCATTTTGAAAGAAAACAATTTTTGTTATGCGCTTGTTTTTACAAGTGAAATCCTACGTGCTAAGGTAATCGTCCTAGCAACCTAAAGAATACTCACACGCGGAATTGAAATCAGATGAGTCTCCCAATTTTCTCTGTGAGCTTCGCTCGTTAGATAATTTAGGATAGACAGAATTACTTCCGTTAGAAAAAGCGAAACCAGCAATTCAATTGTCAGTTTGTGTTTAAACGCAACCCAAATTACGTGAACAGCGTTCGCTCCGACATTTGAGTGACACACTCGGGAAAATGGTGAGGGAAACTTCAGACACCATGGAAAGTGCACGAACCAGACAGCGCATGTATCACGACTAGACGTGAGGGACGATCAGACTTAAAAATATGGCACAATAGTCTCAAAAGAAATAACATGGGGAGACATACTTGCCGGAAGTAAATGTTTTTCAAAGAAAAGTGATAGAATCTCCATTTGACGGCTGCTAACCATTTTGAAGTGGATATAAATTAATTATTTGTAACCTTAGTTGATCGTGTGTGAAGGGATTTTTATGCAAACGATCCTTGGTAGTACGTGAAAATTCGGATAGCGTGAAATCTGACGATGATGAATTGCAATGAGGCTTTGTTTCAAGGTGTAACTGGTGGTTCAATAAACTTACTTTGACACTCGTGTTAACGGACACATATGGTTATTTAAATAATTTTGTGGGGGAATGGAGGAGCCTAGCATGGAATTCAAACGGATGTCTGAGGTATTATTTGCACACGGGTTATCGAAATTTTGCAACATACCTCAACAGTTGACGTTTGTGGCATCCGTAGGTGTCCGAGTCTTTCACTGACTGGCACAGCGGAATGTGGACTCTCAGCGGACATCCCCTCCGAAGCCGATCGCGTGATCTGATTTGCGGGCAATATAACCAGACAAGTCGACACACGTGTGACATACTGACCACGAACGCATCTGGGTATGTAGGTGATTGGCCACTGTCGGACGGAGTGGTCTTTAAGTTAAGATGAATGACGGAATCGGAGGCCGTAACGGAACAGAGCAGCCGATGTTAAGTGAATACAGCGACAGAGTAGGTAAATTTCCAGGCTACTTATCGTGCTAAATGTTAGTTTGATTAGTGTCGATGTGGCCTTGTTTGGAGGCGGATTGAGCCACTTGAAAATAGTTGTCCATCGGCTAGGACATCCGAATTGGATGCAATAGTCTTTTCAGTAAAAGTGCGTGTTTATCAAGGCAGAATTCAAACTCCACCGACAATTTATGAAGCGTTTTGTCTCAGGACAGATCGTGTCCCATAACCTGTCGTTTAAATTAGAGGGAATTTCAATTCTCCATATTGTTGGACCTTGGTTTCGAAAATCCCCAACTATGATTTTGCGTGTAAATTGTAAACAAGTGAACAACATTTCATCCACGTTGTAAACCACGACTGGTCCGCAATGACTGGATCATCACCTAACATTTCCTTATTCAACTGCTTGATCTTAAGGCATTTTCGTTTCTAGTCCAACTCACAAAAACGATCAAGAACATAGTTAACATGAATGGAAAGAATGTGGCGGTTGCGAATCAGTATATTTTCATACTGCTATGTGTCAGCAATTCCTGATGTCACATGTCTAACGGACTTGCACGTCCGAACTGTGTCAGACGTATTGATTGTGGCAGCCCCTGTCCAACGATCTTGGACTAACGGCACACCTTAGTAAACAGGCAGATGCTAGACTTAGAACAGGTATCCAGACATTGGCGCACTGCAGCCACACCCCGGTCATAGCACACACAATGGCACAAGCTCAAGCTGGTCGCATCCGACTGGTAGTTGGAGTCAGGAAAACACCATTTAGTAGACAGGGTGGCGGACCCAGATAACGTGGTATTTGGTACTTGGCAAACAGTTGATTGTAAAATTCTGTGGAGAATATTGCCCACTGCACGTCCGATTACAACAGTTCATTCCACTACACTGTGTTTTAACCTGAAAATTTCCCATACCCGAATAATGAAACGTTGGAGTGAGAGGAACGGCGACGGAGATGTGAATCGTAATAGGAGCGTGAACCGGAGGTGGATTTGCCTTGATGAATGAACGTCATTCACAAAAGAACAGTTTTGAAATCATGTCCCTGCACTGGCTGACCTAGTCATACTGACTGCCGAGGCTCGTAGAATGAGACTGTGGTTAGTTATTGAGTGGTATCTTGAGTCAACAGCCGAAATCCTCACCCAAGCATTAAAACACTTGAGCAAGTTTTTCACGCAATCCGTTGCTAAAATTTGGCCGATCTAAGAAACTACCCATCTCCAGACTTAGTCAGTGCCATGATGCACTGGTTCATTGATTCAATGACCTTCACGTTAATCCGAAACTATAGCTGACTTGCAGTTTTGAGCATGCCAAATTTGAATACCCATCAACAAGTAAAGTGCGAATTGGTGGCGATCCATCTGGGAACGAAAATGCAACAATAGTGGAGGTTTCTGCTGAATCAACAATTTCCTGACTGAGTCCATCCTTACTTCCGTAAACCAGCTGCTCGGTCAATTATTTTTTCAACAGACTGCATTGAAACGATTTATCAGTGTCCAGTCAAAATGCGAATTAACATAGGTGGCAAGATATTTGAATTTGTTGTAACTGTGAGCTTGTGGTATGCGAGTCCAGACTTGATCATTTTTCACCATAATTGAGTTGAGTGGTTTCACACAGACTTTTGAGAAAAATAGGTTCTCAGAACTGTGCAGATGTCAGGAGTTTTCAACTTCCCACTCACACATGCTGTTGTCTGTGTTCTTTTAACATCGAAATAGGTTGGGTCACGAACTTCGGGAAAATGAATCAGTCAACAAGAATAAGACTTTGACTGGAGCGTTCTCAGTATACGTTGAATGGGACAACCGAATACAACAATAGGTTGTATATTTCGTTTGGAACAATTTTTTAACTTTTCAACACCACCTTTCCATCCACCAATTCGTTAGATCGGATTAAATCAGCTTCTGAATAAAATAGAACCGCGGGTCGCGTCGGGTTTTGATAAAAGTATTCAACCCTACCTATGAGCTACATTGTATGGTATCACATTCAATCGGTTTGGAAGGGAGTGGTCTGTACGAAAGACATTGGGGCAAATTCTCTCCGGATGATAATGTTTCCTACTGCTGCCCACGACACACTTTGGGTCATTACGCACTGCACACTCCTGTATGAGCTGTGGTGAATCAACTTCGGGTGGATGATTTGGTTGGCTAAGTGAGGAATTGGGCCAGTTCCAAATATTATGTGCGTGTAATCCAATGCACATATGATCGTTCCCTTGAGTGTTGACAAGCACTCAGATCAATGGATCTCAACATATTTCGCAATGTCTACACTGTGTTACACTCCACGAGAGGCCATTACCCTTCAAGGTTTTGCGGACCAAACACTCATCCAAGAAACTCGGACACTACACTACCACTGAGGAGGACTAACCTGAAAACTAGTGTTCATGTGATCACTGAGTTAGCGGTTTGTGAATACAATCCAGACGGGAAATGGATCTTAGTGAGAACGAGGTTCTTTACCAGTCAGTAAATGGAGAAATTGTGATGCATTTGTGGTTAGTTGCAGGAACTATGTGGGCATACTACTAATCATGATCACTCTTCCATTCAGTCGACATCATAATGTCCCTGCTTTGTTCTACAGCCGAATGAAAAACCAGCTCGATATGGGCATAAACGAGTGACGAATGCTAGAATTGATGTGGAGTACGCACCAACGGCTGAAATTCCCGATCAGCAAACAAAACGGATGAATGTGAGTGAAAGGATTGGCAAAACGTGGAACGGACATGACTCAAGTATATTCAGTGTACGGTTCATATGTGATGATTCCATGAAAGCATCAGTGCAGAATCCACCATCGTCTAGAGTTTCCTAGCAATGTCTTGAGCTCGCTCGTTTGAACATGGAGCAAATATGGAACATCTGCTAGTTAGTACAAACCATGTAATGATCGTTTAGACCATTAAACTCAGTTACCCTGCGGGTCCCGCTTGAATGCGCAAGGGCTAGGGATGCGAACTTGAACAAATGCCAGATCTGGGGAAGCGGATTGATGAGATCGACCAAGGGGACTCTCCGGTGGTTCTGTTCCCTACACCTTTCTTCTGCCCTTCAGTTTACACTTGAGTGTGTGGAATATGTAGCTTTAAGCGAGAAAGAATGCCGTACGGGAGCCGCTCGTATACACAACTCTGTGATACCCCACGAAAATCTACCAGATGCGACGCGGTGTCCCCGGTAAGCGACGCTCCAGACGCTTGCTGAGCCGTAGCTACGATAAGTCTCCGAAACTTATAATGTCTTGCATACAGGCTGCTTGACGTCGGAAGTCAGAATTCCACCACACGAAGCCTCGTTGAATACGAGGCTGACACCGTGTTTCAGAGACACATATTCCTGATTCCGATTCACAAGGTACCAGGGACGGCCGAAATGATACCTAGGGTGTGGCGCTTCACTGCCATAAAATCAGGTTGACAGACGAACTAAGCATCAGGGTTTAAAGAATGATTTCAAAGTGCTTGTGACCTTGACGGCCGAGTCAACTGTGGGTGTTCCAGCTGCTGCTGAAAGGAAGAAAGCCCTTCGCCGCAAAGTCATTTATTAGCAAACACCAAATAATGTTACAAACTATTGGCAGGAAATTAAACATCTCATACGCACCCTGCTTTAAAAAACTGAACATCCTCACGCGTCTTCTTGAGCTCTCGTGGATAATCAATGACTACCACGCATTTGTAAGCGAACGCTGCAAAGCAGTTCTACAAGTTCCGTAATTCACCTCACCTTCCATTAAACGCGTAGCGGAGTTACGAGGAAACCACATACTGCTTGCATTCCTCCTCGGTAGTGTCCGTCGTTACACTGGTAATGGGCGGCGAACTGATCTCTCAGTCATGAGGAATGGGTGTACAATGATGCCGGTAGCATTTGGTGGCTGATTGCACCACGAAACGGCCGATGTGGCCTTCCATTGGTGTTGGTGTTGCAATTCGTCGTTATGTGTGGGCTATGACACAGCCAAGGAACCCACATTTCGATAAGAGAACGATTAACGTCCTCGATCTAAACCTTTGGTTCAAAAGCTCAACCGCAATAAATCGGTGTTTGATGTAAGACCGTCAGGTTAGCCTAATTTATTAGAGTGCAAGCCGCTTCACATGTTCCAAACTACCAACCTGGAGACCAGGACACTTTCAGTCACATCCCTACTTACTGGCCAACCTGATATGACAGACTCTGCGAATGTCACATTATAGCTCAGCGGGTTATGGAGTTGCATAAACCGTCATGCCGCGGTAAGTTCCAGTCTCTTCAAGACGGTCTTGGCCAACATAAAATCCTCTTGCTTTGAGTTGGTGAAAATTGATGGCGTGCCAGCTAAGCTGCTGAACCCCGGCGTTTGAAAGGCTGCTCACCTTGCCGATTTTATAACTGTCATGCTGTCCATGATGATTATGTGACTGAATTTGCCCCGGAGGCTTTCCAAGGATATCAATGATTCCTACCACGTCGCTCACCGGTTTGTATTAAACTGGCTAAGCCTCTAACCGAACTGCCTTCTATTGTGGATCGCATCGGCCACTACGATTGGCTCCTTGTGCCAGAAATGAATCATGGAAGGACGAAATTCTCCAACTCAAACATGGATGTCCACTAAGCGTAATCCGCTTAGTGCTCACTAACATTTGATGGACCAAAACGATTCTTTTCGGTGTTTGGGCTCCGTCATTCACACAAATAATAAAATGGAGCAAGAAACAGATTTTGGCACAGACAGCTCCTTACAGATCATGTTGTCGCTAAATGGAACAGCTCAAAAGTTAGCCTTTGAAAGAAACGCTGTTTACACATCGACCGTCCGATATCAGTAGTAGTAGTAAGTAATATATCTAGTAAATTTTACTTATGACCTCATCCTGTAAGTGAAGCCAGTCTACGCTGTGAAGCCAAGAAACTGCTTCATCCTTATAGAGAATCATTAGCAGTGGGCATCCTGCGCTGCTGTCCAAAGAGGTTTGAATCTGCGAACTCTCGGTTAGTCGTTTGGACGCACACGGGCGGCTGGTCAGCACAATCATTAACAGGCGTTTAAACATGATAAAGTGTTACCCCATTTTTAATCATGGAAATCACATCACGTGGTCACTTATAGCAGACATTCAAGTACTGCCACGTCATTTAGAGGAGATACTAAAACTACGAATAATCTTTTCCATTCTAATTGGCTCTGTGACCCTAGTGACGGCCTAGTCCTCTTAATATTGAGAAGCTTTCCCTCACAGGGCTAGGTCCAAATCTTTTGCGTATGCCTCTAAAATTTTATTTCTGCTAGAAGCCAAGTCATTCAGCGCGGTTGGGAACATGAGCTACCTCGGTGAGCGTAACTGAATTCTGTATGCTTTATGGGGATTCAATTTTATGTGGTTCGATAAGACATATTACTCAAGTTTTGAATCTAGGTACCCAGCTGACGAGAAAGCCTGTGTAAGCAATTTTGTTCCTGCCCCATGGTAAACTAGAATAAACGAATTGCTCCCATGTGAAGAAACCAGCGCAAAACAATGGTATGATGAGGAAAACGGCGTGATTTTGTCCTTAGGTTAGAAGAAAAATACGGCTTTTAGTAGAATACTGGAGAGCCAAGAATTAATTCTAACTGCGAGAAACGGTCGCACTAAACCCTTGTGTGAGCGAAATAGTGGATGTGAAGCAGTAAAAATACAGTCACACGCAGCTGTCCCCATAATAAAGAGTCTTTTTGGAAAAATAAGTGTTTAAGAACCAAAAACCCGACATTTGCAACCCCCTTAACGCATCCTGGTTAGTAGGGTGCGTAAGAAATTTGTGTGATCTCTAAACTCAAGCTGGCCTGCTAAAATTTCGGCCTAAACAACTTGTTCACCACTGAGATCACCAACTTTACGCCATGATCCACTGGCTGGTATACCTGATTTTGAAACCCATTAGTTTTAAAGAGTTTACCTTTGGGATTTTCACAAATTCGTTTCATTCAGACAACATCAAAAAGAGTGTGATTATTACTTTCCACATCCATCGCTTTAGGATTGTACAGAAAGGAAAAACCAGAGTAATTGTGCAGAGCAAATGAACTGTCCCGATAATTACCGTTAACCGGAAATAGTGTGTTGCCAAGTGAAAAACATACACAATGGTAGTCCATTGGTCAAAGCTCTTTGGTCAAGCGGCCTTCTTAGCTTGAATGAATGAATCTCGAAACAATGAATACGAATAGAGCGTGACGAAAACCCTAAAAACAACAATTGTCGCCCTGTCGATTTGAAAGTGTTTCACTATCGTTGGTGAATGTGCCTGTCATTGCTGAGGATTGCGTAAACTTTTGCGATTTCCGCAGTTAGTGGATAAAAATATATGGTGACCAGACTGGCTCGCGTTGGTTCAAGGGCGGCTTCTCGAAATTTCTGCACGAGGAATTCTATGAGCAGGTAGAGGTCACTTCCTGTTTTCAAGCGTTGTCTGTCTTCAGTTCAGGTAAACAGTTTGTGGATGGGTTGCGAGGGTAGACTGGCACATGACACTTCTCAGTTACCCGGAATGGTTCTTGGATGGAGTCCGATCTATCCTCGTCACAATTGGAATGGATTGCATTCAAGGTTCAAACGCCTCGATAAGAAACATCTATCTAACATAATATCTATGCCTCACAAGTTTTAAGGTGCAAATATCAATTCCAGTACCAAAATTTGGGAAAAATCTCACTTTTTTCATAACGGAAGAGAAAACCGAAAGTGATTATAGATTACCGACATTGCATAATCATTTTTTACTGATGAACAGCTCATCGGTATGAAAACTCCATCAAGTGTCAACCAAATTTCACTTATCCGAATGCCACATTATACTTGCGTTCATTAAGAAACTGTCCATTGGTTTATTATGTGCATGTTGAATCAATACATATGCGTAAGTTTGAACTCATCTCTTGCTCAGGATATTGCTTGACCAAATTGGCGGCACAAGTGATGCTTGAGGGTTTGATGAGCTCCTTCGAAAATATTTTAACACCGGAATTTCGCTTAAAGTGTATGAACTTGACATAATATACTCGGTTGCCGGAATAAAGAAATGATTGAATTAAATTTGTAGAATGCGCCTGCTCAAAGTAGAACAAAGCCACTGGCGTAAAATAGACAAGAAACGAAACTTATTGAGGTAACTGCTTGCAAACCTACCAATCATTTAAAATAAGTTTGAGAATCTGACGTTGCACAACTGTTGGTCAGTGTCCATTCTCTCATATGATATTTTACGGTTTCCTCAACATATACCTAGGAGACAGAACCAGTGCGTCTAAAATAGTCAGAAATGACGCATAACGTGTTTTTTTTAATATTTCGTGTTCGCCTTCAAGCGGAGGGAATGTTTATACCGTTCCCCTTGAAAACTTCTTAATGGCATGCACTCCAGTAAATATATTGTGCACTGTCGACTAGTACACCCAAATAACGAGGTTATTGATCACGTGGGCATTTAAAGTAATTCAAATCGATCCACTTGGTCATCAAAAGGTGGAATAAAAGATACATCTCCCAGTTCTAATGAACAGAATATTGGACACTTTTTGAAACTAGCTCTCTCTCACCGGTAATCGCGTCCCTCCTGAAGCTAGGAACTACCATCAGCGAACTATCAATATGCACAACATTCAAGAGAACAGTCTACAAACAACATCAATGAATGCATTTGTGTCAGAAACATTTAACGTTCTCTCCGAATTTCTGTTCAGAAAGGTGAAAACCATTACCCGATTGGCTTTCGTTTCGTTTATGGCATCACAGATGTCCAAAGGGCATGTGGGCGTGTTTCTAAACAAATGAGACCAGAACACACCGCAAGTTAACCGTCCAGTCCTGATTCCGACGTTGAGTTCGGCAAGCTGATGGCATTCAGATGCTTTCAACTGCAAATCTCATTTGCTTTCAGTCAACGCAACACCAATTCGGGTATCAGCGCTTAGATCGGATCTCAGAATGTTTGAACGCTTCTTTAATGTGTTAACCATTCTCTTTGATCAATAAAAATACTCCTGAATATTTTTTTCACCTCTATATCTTCCAAGTAAAACGACCACCTGAAGGTGACTCAAAACTGGCACACTTCAGTGCAATCTATACCCGGAGGCTAAGCGAGCAGGAGCACGAGAAATTAAGCTGAATGGGTGTCATGAGTAAAACACTACACTTTACACAAAAACATGAGAGAAAACCGTATTGGTATTGTACTTTAGAGACGCTGGTAATACTGCATATATACACCTGTGGAACGGGGCTGTGTAGCTGAACAAGATAATGTCACCAACACAATGTGTCTGAGGATTTAATCTCTATCGATTTGATATAAAAAGCAGTGATGACTCATGTAACACTTGCCGGTAGACGACACTTGCTGATAAGATAATAAACAATGATTATCTGCCATTGATTGTAGACGGTAATCTGATCCAAAAGGTCATACACCGATTTATTCGTTAACAGCCAGGGAACCTAAGTTACCTCCTGGCAAGAATTGAAATTTTTGGAGACTAAGTAAAATGTTTTGTCAAACACGCCAACACTTTTTCTTCATACTTCTTGATGTCACGAGGAGGAAGGGGGATCCCGTCGGACGTATTCGGAGAGATGCGCGATGAACGGAGGGGGAAATTTGCTCTCATCAGTAATGAACGCTCTGTGTGTGCGTCTATCAGAAAGGGCCACCAGTTACACCAATGTAGTTTACCTACAAATATGCAGGCCAACTTCGTTTCAAACGACGTTACATGTATTAATAACTCAGCGTATATCGGACAACACTTCAGTCATCTTGCAGTTGCGCAATCGACAGTGACGTTATTCCTATTGTTCGTAATTCAAATGAGGAATTGCTCAGGCGAGAATAGTATCATCGTAGGATGTGTCATCTCTGAGAACAGGAAACGACGGATGACTTAGAGAGGAAACCAATAAATTTGCATGATAACTAATGTAAGAGCAGGTGGCGACATTCACATTGGGTGAATAAAACCCGAGGTGCAGGGTAACTTATTGATGGTAATGTATGGGGTATTGGATACGCGTCATTATAAACTCCATCGGCAGCGAGCGCATATAAGTGGTTGTACAAAAATGGACATTAGTGAAAAGCTCAGCCGCGCCTAGCGTAATGACCCATTTAAGAGAAACTTGGAAATACGCCGGAACTGTCCACTTAACCAGGCGTGAAGTGTATTTTGAAAATCGCAAATTTGTTCGATCTGAAGCCTATGGAATCACGTGACATCCAAACAAAACGTTAGGATGACACAGCTGTATAGAAATATGAGTTTTAAACAAACAAGGCAATGAAATGCTCCTAACTGACCACTCTTAGGGAAATTCCGGAAGTTGTCGATATCCGGGATAAACAGCTATTTTTGTCAAGGAAATGAATGAAGATGGATTTTGCCATGGAAGTTGAAGATTTCGCCTAACACGGCGTTCAGTACGCGCCTCGTCTTGGAGCTATTCTATGTGGAAAGGATTCCTCGAATAGCAAAATAATGAAAGGCGATTGGCCTACTTTGTTTTGTTCCAGATGGCGTAGCTCCAAAGTACATTCTCCCTGAACCGAAGAGTCAGCAGAAGGTTTCGACAATGGTATGTATGTTTCGGACAACCTGAATGAAAGCAACCAATTGCAGAAAAGGAAAGTCTTCTCCCGTTTATGGGACTTGCCTAACTGAAGGCTATTCCATGTTTCAATTGTACCGAAATTTAAGGCAGGAAATTGCTTTCTTGGTACGCGTTGACCAAATTAGTTATCATTCTCATAAGGGAAATTACCCACAAAGTTGCTGAAAACACTTGTTTCTCCCATGAATGCCGAATCACAGTGCGCAGTAATCATCGACTTGATCGACTTGTTATTCAAATAGAAAGTAAGCCAAGCGAAAACTAAAGGCCTGTGGAATCTGAAGACGTACTTATTTCGTAATATATGCAATATCGCATTACCATAATACCATAATTTTGCTATAATTCGCGTTAGCTATTCTAAACTTACCCACTCTAAGACTGTTCCTGCTAAACACAAGTGAGCAGCTGCAAAGATTATTGTGCAGCACGCTCACAAAAGCACAGGAATGCACACCAAATTTTTTCAGCTATCCATTTGACTGAGAGTTCCTTACTGCAACCATCTCGTTGCTAAGACTTCCGAGATGTGACACGAGAATAAACCAGTCTTTTACTTAATTTTCAAGGCATTTTCACTGGTTCACTAAAAATGGTAGTCGCGCAGTGTCCAGACAAAGGTCTCATGGCCAGATAGGAAGGAAATCGTGAAAGGTAGAATTACTGACGAACGCCAGAATTGCATGTTCCCAAACGAGGGTACGTATCCAAAATTGACGGTAACGAAATCACAGTTTGCGTGTCTGTTTTTGGGTGATAAACATGGCACAATAATGATTTGTCTTGGAATTTTCACGATGAACAGAGTTTGCCTAACCTTTCGTTCCGCTGCAAAGGTATCCAATAGTCAGAAAATCAGCACTCATGCTGAGATAAGACGTTTTCCAATAGATTGCCCAATTCGAACGGTGGTTTCCACAAGCAGTTTACCCATGTCATGTTGCAACTGAGTGTTCACCTGTGCATGAAATATGTCAGAGGTAAATTTATCGCGTTATAAATTGTCACTTAGCGTGGCATTTTCCTAAAAAAACCGCTCCTAATGTGCTCTCGCCAGAGCTCTGATAGGCATGATAAAATGCCTAATCGTTTGTGTTTTATCCCTAAATGAATGTATTTATTGGCATTGTAGAAACTGTAATGTTTTCTGATAGAGGAAACCCATTTATCGCAAAAAAGTATTTAAACTTATAGAACGGAACATTCTGGAAAACGAAAGACACACAAATTCTCAGTGTCATTCGTACTTTTGGTGGCTAACTGAAAAGTTTGTATGTGGTGTCTCTTTCCTGCAAAAAAGTGAACAGTCGTTATCAGAGAGGTTTGGTAAACAATCGGTGGATTTATTTTTACCAAACCTCCCTGAAACGATGTTTACGCAGTCGGTCCCAAACATTTTCCAGTTGATGGAACAGCCGTTATTTTATACGAAGATGACACCAGTTGAAAATTCTGAGAGAGCAAAAAATATTAAAGTTGAGTTAATAAAATACTACTGTTTCCGTACTTGGGTGGAACGCAACCACACCAAGGTTTAGTACCTGGAATATCCCGAAGCTGTTTTCGCTACAGATCGAACTACGTGCAGGCAGTGGCAATTTTTTGGCTTAAATAGGTTGTCCTGGCCATTTTTGTTTCATTAAAAAATCAGTGCACTCTGGCCCGCCATTAACAACTTTGGTTTGTTCGTTTAGTTCATTACTTTTCCCCAAGTAGCGAAAACCTTTTTCCGACATACTCAAAATTTTAGTGCATCCGCATTTCCAAAAGCAATCAGCAGTTTTGGATTGTTTTGTCTGTCGTTAATCAATAACCATTTGAATTCAGTCAAATTATTCAAGATTTGACAAGTAAATGAAACTTTCAGTTAACTTTTCTTTCAAGGTGCAGCTTTACTAGCGAAGGAACATCTCTGGTACATCCTCGCTGTTATTTCCGGAAGTTTGCCCAACTGATTACTTGTCGATCCTAGATTTTTTGAATGCTGTTCGAAAGAAGACACCGAAGAAAGAATCTACTCAACTTGGGTTCTTCATTTTCTCTGCAAAGAGTTCCGTTTTAGTAAGAACATACATCGATATGTCCTCTTCTACTTTCCTGTTGCATACATGCGGGTGATCTCGTATGCTGTGCAACCGGCCTAGGAAAATGAATGGACGTTACCTCTGAATAGTTCACGAAGCAGGCATACGTGATGAAATTCAAAATGTCAAAATTTTTTTAAATGTACGTTTTGGACTTTACGTTTAAAGCCCGTCCCACGTAATCCAAAAGAAAGTTTCCGACACAGCACTTAACGGCCAAGTTAAAACGTAGTCCCGGAAAATCAACCGAGCTTTCGGAACCAAATGCTGACATAATTTTTGCAACTATAGCTGGTGTACAGTAAGATTTTGTGTCACTCAAGAGTAATCCACCGAGTAACCTGGCCTACTCCACTCCTAAAAGCAAACCAGTCATCTATACTTTTCGTGTAATGGTGATGTTGTTTCCATGAAAGCAATTTAAACACCTCAAGGAACTGTTCATCAGTTTTCAGAGGGTGGCCTCAATTCTTTCGACTAGCTCGTTGTTTTCAAGTTCAGCTTCGCGGTCTGGGATATCGGCTGTCTACATTCAGATTAGACCACAACGGACTGTCTTCGAGGCACGATGCAGACAAAGTTTCTGATAAACATGATATAATGTCGGTTATTCTGTGTGTGTGGGGGAGAACTTCGCTTAAGATTGCTTTTACTGTTTTCTTTATCGAGCACTGCAGTCTGGAGGCAGAAGTTAAAACAAAGGTACCTCAAGTTGGTCTAGAGTTCTAGTCATCGTAGCCGTGCGCAGGAGTTCAATTAATCTCTTTTATTCTCAGTTACCATAGGCATAAGTTTCAAGATTGCTTGCAGTTAGAAGGCTAGACGTATGTTGAGTAAGGCGTGCATTTGACCAGACAGCGAAGGTGAGCTCTGAAATAGAACAGAGACTCAGTGATATCGCAGAGATGGCGAGATGTCTCAGTAGTTAGAGCACGAATTTACTGACCGGAAGGTCCGTGGTTTGAACCCAACCTCCGCCTCTCGACTTCCCCTGGCCAACCTGGAAGTATCCCAGCCCTCGTGCTTCCTTCTGGTGGCATGGCATTTAGGCGCCAAAAGGGTGCTACAGCTGAACGCTATCGCAGGGAACAAAAAGATCTGCTATTTTAACTCCTTGCTACGATTATGCTAGGTGTCCTGTTGGAAACATTGGTTTTTGTGAAGAAGGTCAGCAAATTTCGGCACCATTGGTCCCGTGAAGATGAAGCCTTTCCCAAAAAGTGGATCATTTTGCTATGACCCCTGTGTTTCTGGACAGGTGATACTTTCAGTTGGTTGTTTTATGACAGACGTTTCTTTCCTAAAGACTTTGACAAACTATCAGCACGATTAGACTCCACTTCTTCGCCAAATTGATGAATCAAACTCAGCGTTTGAGGTGTCACTGCGTCTGCGCACATTCTACGTAAATAAACAAGCATGCGACAGGAGAATATGTGCTCAAAGACCAAACAGAAAGCTAATTGTACGGTTTTATTCGTACTTCACCTCATAGCTGTGAGTAGGTATCAGTTGGTTGATTTTTAAATGCAGACCATTAGCGCGTGCACCTCTAGTGACAATGTAATTTGTTTCTAAGTAACCCAAAGCAACCGCCATAGCAACGACAAGTTCAGAACTCAACAAATCAGGAAGTGTTTTTGACTGTTGAGCTCGTACTAGTCAACTTTTCTGAAAGATTTCCATACCAGCGGATGGCTTTTTTATTGCAAACAATGCCATCGGATTTCTTCCGCCGTTGTGGAGTTTGCACGTTGTATACAATCAAGAAGTTGATTAAAATGAGCTTCTGCGGGTGCATATTTTGAGTGATAGTTTATTTCGGCTGTCCGAAAATCGTGTTGGCAATCACTACCATGGCGAACACCCTGGGGACGAAGCCACCGCTTCGATTCGCTTCGGTCATTTGAAACTGCACACTGTGAAAAGGAACTCACAGAAATCTAAATCTACGCCGCGCGCCATATGACAGTCGATCATATCAGAGTATCTAAATGGTTCATTTTACAGAAAAACTTCTAACTTTAAAACAAATCCTGATCTCATTTGCACATGTGAGCTCGCTCAATCTAGTTGATGCTGTCCTTTGCATTTACTGTGCGTGCCAGCAATAATCAGTTTTGTGAAGAGTTGTTCCGCCTCTGGCTATTTCCGGAATGCAAACAGAAAATTGGGACATTGTAAAAACACGACTTCCCATTCATACTGGGTGCCTGAGGATGAGAGGTGTTGCGATTTTGAGAACAAATCAACCAACTCATATCGCATGCTGACCCTCTTCTGAGCGCTGAGTGGGCTTGACCGTGGGTGGAAAATTTTTGTGTGGCTTCATTTTGCCCGTGATCAGCTGGCTACTTATTGAGGTCAACTTTTAATTTAAGCCAAAGTGCACGGTTTCAGAAGTTCGGGAACGAAATCAAGACTAGCCAGGTAATTGAGAGGGCGCCCAATAGTGAACGAGTTTCCACTGAGATTCAGACCAATATTTAGGAGATCAACCTGAGGTGACAACTAGTTACCAGTCAGGAAATTATGGATACTTTGGCGCGAAAATAAAACGCAGTAGGATACAATGTTACAATACGACTTTTTGAATACCGCGGTATTAATTTTTACACTCCACTTAGGAAGTTTAAAGACTGCTGTTTCCGCTCTGTCCATCAATGGCGGAATTTAGTTTTAACCTGGCAAGACTATTGTATCTTCTCTGTAAGTTACATTCCGCTGACCTATTCCCTTTCTATGGCTAATCAACTGGAATTTATTGGAATCTGACTAAGTGAGTGAGTCCACTTCAACACCCCTGCTTGAGGTTGCATGTCAAGGACGAGTTTGCTCGGCATCCTGTTAACTGTTTGAAAAATATAATGGAAAAATGAACTTGAAGCGAAACGGGCAGCCTTTGGTTATGCTTCTAAAGTTTGGATGACCAGACCTCACTTTATAAGGTCCGTTAGAATTTGTACGGTGCGACACTTAATGTACTTCAATCAGCTGATTTTTCAAAGCCGTGCGATTATATATTGTAAAATGTGATTGCTGACGCTCTTTATTAAGGGCAATTTCCCCCGTTTGTTGTTTTGTTGACGTCAATCTTTTATCTTGTCAAACTTGTGCAATATACTGACTACAGATTGGCTTACTGTTCTATGGAACTGATTGAGAATTAGCCACTGCTTTGTAGAAAAGGACGGCGGTTGTCCTTCGCTGTTCGCCAAATGTTACCTGGTGAGATGGTTTGAACGCTCTAATGAAGAGTTTGTTCTGTATTCACGGCAAGCATTTTAGGTGATGCCAGCTGGCCCAGCATGGTTGCCAAAAACATCCAGCTGAACATGTTCCAGACACCCATTGTTCCTTGCTCAGTTTAAAAAATATCCCCAAAGAGAAGGCTTGGTGAGGTTTTCTTTCTATATGAGACGTTATTTTCTACGTTGTGGAATCCAGTACTTCTCAAGTGGTTTGAACATGAACCAGTTGGTGATAAGTAGGCTTCTCTGGCTAGATTATTTTGCTTAGTGTTCTTGGTAAACCTTTTTGTATTAGCTACGTCGCCTACTAGCCTACTAGAGGCTGAGAAGAATAAATTTTGTGGAGCTTACATCGTCTGGGGAGGGGGTTCTACCGGCTGTGCCAGGCGTCCAAATTTCTGATAGCTTCCGGAGTCTGAGTCAATTCGGCATAGGGACCGTGTAAGCTGCCCAAGCATAAATTCAGCTCAGTTGGAAAAAAAGTTATTAGTTTATCCAAATTGTTCACAGATCTCCACCACATGAAAATTGGATTGGCACAGCCTTTGTTCTATCAACGGGTGAAAACGACGCCGTTTAGACAAACAATGTGTACTAGTACGGTTCCTTTTTTGCTGCCAATTTATGATTCTGGTGAAATTATCTGTCTGCAAACTACCGAGTTACAGTATCTGCAGAATGTAAATTGTTCGCTTGTCATAACTGTCACCATTTTAAAATTTGTGTCTGGTTGTAAATGAACAGGATATATTGCTACCACTCTAGCAAGCCTTCAGATATGTTTATTCCGCTGAAGGAGCAGGTTGGTTGGTAATCCAAAATCAGCGTCACGATGTTGAGCCACCACGAGAAGGAGGATAATTCCTCGAATGAGGATCACGGTGAAGTAAGGTGGCCAACTGGGCAACAGTTATTTTTCTGAGAAAAACAGGTTGAAACGTTTGTTTGCATAGAATTGGATCAAGCTGTGTTTTTTACGCTCATTTGCCTCTGCTTGCCAGAGGCAAGCAAAGAAATGCTAAATATGTAGGGATTTGAAGGAAACATTCGCTTACAAAATGCACTGAGTTTCAGTTCAAAAGAGCTTGATTGTTTATCACCAAATGCCCCTGCGTTGGTTACTGGGTGGAGCCGTTTAGCCATTTCTGCTCAATATGCTATTCCAAGACTGAGGCAGAGAACTGAAGGTCAGTCAAAACCATGAATTGTCATTCTTCAATTCCAAAAATTAAATCTTTCTGCTGAAAGATACGAACAGCGTGAGCCCCTTGGCTTGCTAAAAAGTGATAAGTGCTTGCGACCTGTCATAGTTTCTAGATATAATTTTACGTCAGAAGGAAAAAAAAACAATGGACCTTTTTTCACCCGCACCACATATTGCAAACAGCTCAAAATGGCGAGTTTCGTGATTGGTTTCCTCAGTTTGGATAAGACTACCTCAAATGTTTCTCACATTTTCCCACAACAGACCTGATTTGATGTATTTTCTTCCCCAGGTAAGAAGAAGCTAAACTGCGGCCCTGAAAATGGTTTTTATATATTCCAGTGAAAATCCAGAAAATCACCTCCGGCTGGGCACCACAAATAAATATTAGTCTCGCGGTCATTTTTATCATCTTTCTTTATACTGTTTGACGACGGAAATTTATCCTCGATTTCGAGCCTCGAAGTCAGCGGTCAGTTCAAATTCAAACTAGTGAAGAGTGAAGAAACAGTGTGGAAAATAATTTGGAAACAACGTAAAAAGAAAATTGGCAGTATCTAGCTATTATTCTATCCTCCTCTGAAGCGGCTTGGTTATGTGTCAGAACACCAATTCCTTCTAGTTATTTTGTGAGAAAGTGAAAACGATGAAATATTCTACCCTGTTTATAAGTTAGTCAGTTTGGTTTTGACATTCAGTGTAGCGCAACAGAGCATAGTACAATACAGTGTGGTGTGCTTCACCATACTATAGTACTATATAGTATAGTAGTAAGTAGTATAGCAGTGGTATTATTGTACTATATTACCACTTCACTGACCGTCGTCGCCCGTTGATTTGGTACGGCTACCTCCTCGAACCACCGCTACAAGCGTTCTGTCATTATCACGATATATTGATTTCCGATGCGAGAGCATCCTTCGCGGCGGCCCAGTCCATCTTCCGAGGGCCCCTTCTAGCTGCATTCAGGGTCGCCTTTGCCCGGTCTCTAAGGGGGTCTTCAGTGCCGCCAACTTACCCCAGTCGGTCTCCTGTCCAACCGCCTCCGCAGCATCCCCGAGACCCTCCAGGAAGGTCAGCACATCCCCTGCCTCAAAAGTTTGTGCCCACAAGATCTTCATCCGTATCCTGGTCACGGCACCAAATGAAAGAAGGAAAGCCCTTCGCTGCGAAGTCGCTTATTAGCAAACACCAACAAAGCGGTTACAAACTGTTGGACAGGAAGGTAAACGTATTATATGTACATGGTGTTTAAAAACTGAACATTCTCACGCGTCTTTTTGAACTTTCATGAATATCCATTGACTATCACGCACTTGTAAGCAAACACTGCAAACCAGATCCACAAGTTCGGTATTGAACTTCACCTTTCATTGGACGCGGGCCGGAGCTTCGAGACTACTCGCGTGCCTCAACAGTAGT
Source organism: Opisthorchis felineus (assembly GCA_004794785.1). Lineage (NCBI taxonomy): Eukaryota > Metazoa > Platyhelminthes > Trematoda > Opisthorchiida > Opisthorchiidae > Opisthorchis > Opisthorchis felineus. The sequence continues at coordinate 788,442 of SJOL01000719.1, read as the reverse complement.
ATCCGCCGTTACACTAGTATGGTATAGCATAGTACCGAATGCTAAAGCGAAGTGAAATATAGTAAATTACAGTGTGGTTTAGCTTAGCACAGTGTATGTACAATGAATATATATAATATGAATACAAAGAGCTTGATTTGTAAAAGCAAACAATAGTCAACTGGTTATTTCACGACAAACAGCTGTTTCGGGTGCTTTTTTGTATCACAAAAATTCCTTAACAGAAGGAGCCAGCAGATGACGTTTTGCTTCAGTCAAACCACAATGACAATTAATGGCGTTATAAGGTTTTATACAGAAAAGGAGTAAAACGGAAGCCACGACTTTTATGTTCGATGCTGCTGCTCAGTTGTTGGCAATCCGCGTCAACCGGATATACTGCAAGTCGTAAATTACCCATCATTTGGTCAGATCTGATATGAAATTCCCCATAAAATACTCACATATACAAGTGAAGGAATAGAGGTCAAACAAAAAATTTGTACATATTTTTATATTATTTTTCACAAGTGTTCAACCTGATCGGGTGCTTGGATGACAAAGAACTTGATAGAAGTTCCCTTGCTTTCCTGCGCATGGATCACATGCTCTCTAGTCACATTTGCTTTTGTACATTTTTGTGAACATAATCGGTGTCTGGTTGTGTCCTACAGAAATGTAAATCAGCTTAAACTACAGAGGACGCATCGGGTTGTGAGAACTTGGTTTGCAGGTGGAAATCTGACGCAAGCGCTCGCTGCCCGAATTTGATCAGCTCGAGTGAAGGATTGTGAACCCCAAACCTGCGTACCATCACCCCCGACTACTTGACCACGAGCAGCTGATATCTACGGAGTTTGCTCAAACCCCGTGGGTAAACAAACTCTTTAGGCCATGATGTCAAGGTTCTTCAGGTACTCGTATATTAGGCTAACGAATTTGGTGTGGCCATACGTGGAACCTCTACCGGCATATATTTCTACACCCGAACTTTGGATGGGCACTGATATTGCACATCATCTCAATGCTTTTCATCTCACTGACGGTCAAAGAAAACCTTGCGCTACACGATAATTTTGTTTGCAGGTCTTCCGATGTGCTCACAGGACGAATGGCAGTAAACTGTTTGATTTAGCTCTCTGCGATTGCTTTGAATATCAGGACGACGGTTCTAAGAAAGACAGCGTTTTCCTTGGCTTTCTCCAGCTCCTCCCACTTGAGACACACAACCCCCTTCACGTGTACGTCAGTTTGCAGATAACTAAGCAACTTCAGTTGGCTGGCGCCTTTCGACCATTCAATTTCGAGTCGTTTACGCACCAGATTTCCAAATACTGTGCATTCTTTGCTCAACCCAAGATTATTCATTTAGAGATTCCCTAACCTGCACTTCAATGTCCCCCCCCTCTCGCGACCTATCTCGGGTGGGTCTGTTGAAGTGACTTTCTCTTGTTGCTTCTTCCTTTTTTCGACCCACAGGGATGCACGGAAGTTGGAGTCCGTCTTGCCGCCGTACGCGTGCAATATGCATCCCAACATACGGAAGGCTGTTTTCCATCTTTATGTGAGCCACTGACATTGAGACGGTTTCCTTAATGGCACGGCAATTCTCCATTCCGATCAGCAATTAGGAGCAGTTTAGTTTTTTTCGAAATTTTGGTGCATTCATTTCACATATTTTATTTATCAGGAAGGTCAGATCACTGAAAGCAACCACTGAATACCCGAAACCTAGTGAGACTCTCAACTCCACTAGATGCTGACCAGACAGACAACGCCCCTCAATATGCAGCGCGTCACAGCCTCGTAGCATGGCCAGACAGTGTGAGTCAGCATTGGACCAAGTTCAGACAGTGTCCCTCCAATAAATAGCTTGAGGCCGTTGTATTTTCGCGCTCGCTTGTTAGGAATAAAGCTGTTGTGTTCCCTTCGGTGAGTCTTTTTTCCGCCACTAGGCACTGGAACGGGGTCAGGAGTCAGATACAACAGATTGGCGAATCAGCAGATATAACAGTATTATTTTCATTTTATTTGATAATTCCATTGTATTATATTAAAATATACTATTACATTATAGTGCGTGAATGTATGATGGTGGGTGATGACATAATAGTATTATGGCTGACACATATACTACTATCAGTATATAGTAATATGTTAGCACATATGACTGAGAGATCTATTGACATAGAGTATGACATATAATAATATATGCATAATACCAATATATTATATTCATTTTATCATGATCTCATTATTATTCTTATTATATTCTGCGGCTCCGCCGTCAAATAAGAACAGCATTCAATGTCCTTGAATGAAGCCGGGAACTCGTTGCTAGAGAATTTTGAGATGCGCACTACTGATTGTTCCCACCAAACATGAAAGAACAGTGCAGCACATCTCGACTTTCCCACAAAGTTTAACGTTACTAGTACAATATTTTCATACATGTTGCCGTTTACGTTTTGCGCAGGTTTTCTCCCTAACGCTTCCTACCAGTTGAGTTAGGAAAGACTTTAAACAGATACATACGGATAACCTCTTGTGGAAAAATTCGATTATTCCGTCTTTAGTTCGATAACCCGCCAAACTGGAAGCTGTCAGGCATTCCCTTCTACTTCACAGCTTGATGTGTCAGGCTTTGCGGTTATTCGTTTGACTGGAAGAACTCCCCCATCCATCAATTTGTCGAGCAGTAATCATTAGCTACGCGTTCAGTAGCTGAACCTGAATGCCTATCAGGCATGAAGATCGCTACGCTTAGCTGTGACGCGACTTTTCACCCGAAAAGAGGAATACCATGACTGTTATTCGCCGTCGTGTTCCTGTCATTTTTTATCAGTACTAACTTTCGAACGATGATAGTTCCGTATTTTTTCAAGGTCATAATATTCCGGGTTGACGAACCAGAATGCGTCTGAATACGGTTAATTTAACTTCAGCCAGTTATCGTAGAACAAGCAGAATCTAAGTTTGGCCGAAAACCGGGGAATGCGCCTACTTGATGAGCCCCAAGAAGGGCGAAACCGGTCGTGGGCTGTCGAAGAATTTTCAGCAACCTTGTGAGTAGTGCAATAGGTCTATACAATTATCGTAGAGTTCACTAGCGTGGTATACGTAAATAATGGCACCGATTGTTGCGTTTGTTTGATATATAAGTTGTGCGCATTAAGGTAGCCATCGGAATGACATTTTGAGCGCAGGCTGCATTCAGAAACTTCGCCTACACTGACGCAATAGATAGAGCTTCTGCTCAAATCACGTTCAACTGAACAGTCATTCTACTGTACTGGCGCAAGCAGACGCCTCCCCAAAATAATCACCGGAGAGCTGGATGATAATGAATATAAGATATGGAAATAGGTTCGAAAACTCTAGCAACCTTCTCAAAAACTTTCGGGCACCTCCCGAGCATAAAAGGCCATACGTGACCAAGAAGACCGTACAGCTTGGATATTGATCGACACACCATGGCAGTCACACGGTCGTCAGTGGATGTATTACATAAGAACACAGAATTCTCAAGCAAAATCCCGTTTGGACATGACTATTTGAGCTGAGCCACGCACAAGTGGGAAAGTATATTAGGGGGTAAAACCTCAGAAAATGCAGCAGTGTGAGTCCGGTAGTCTAATTCCTACGGAAAGCACTTCCGTTTGTGCTGACCAAAATCATACTAGGGTTGCTGGATTTCTTCATTAGATGGGCCCAATGAAATTGTTTTCCTAATATAATTCTGATCAATTAGACAACTTGAACATTGTACCTGCCGAGTCCCGGCAATGTTGCAGTGGGTGGAGGTTTGTTTATTTTCCGTAGGTTTTATGAGTTGTATCAGGTGGAGGGGGGTTTAGGTTGTTTTCAGAAAATAATTTTAATCGATTGTATCACGTCATGTTTGCCGCTGAAAACCAAATAAATGTTATGGTTATGGGTACGGTGAGGTTACTAGAGTGTCTGTCCGTTTGTCTTTGAGACGGCAACTACCAGTCAAATGAATCATTTTACAACCGTAATGAACTATCCACATAGACATAATACACTACTCATAAGGTTTCTGTAAATTTTTTGACAGCCCACTACCGGTTTCGCCCTTCTTGGGGCTCATCAGGTAGGCGTAGTCCCCGAGTTTCCGTCAAACTTATGTTCTACTTGAACCCAAATTGCACGAAATTAGCAAAATACCCCCATTTGCAAACAAATTTGGTTTTGCGAGAGACTCACCTGGAACCCAGCTGAATCTCCCATTTAGAATATTTTTAAGCACTTCCGATTCAGTTGCTAGGTCATTATTGGGGAAAGCTGAGAAAATTTTCCGGTATTTCATAAACGTATGTGTTTCATGGGGTAGTACGTGGTAGTAGGTGAAATTCTAACACATCCGGTTATTGGTAAGGATGAGAATACGACATGTACTATCAGCCGAAACGACTGTGCGCTAACGCCGCTGGAAAGCCATTTTGGGTTGCACGCCAACCACGGTCCAGTGGAATCGTGCGAACTGAACTAAACCGCTTTCATCTTCAAAATGGGTGACTCCTGTTTGTTTTAGTTGACTAGACCCCATTCGAAACTGGACGTTCCTGAGTAGAGTTGCTGGCTTGCCGCAGGCGACAATATTTTCGTGGATGTGAAATACTTGTGTAGTGATACTCTCAAAGTGTTTTCGTAAAAGCATGTATACTCTTGTAACTTGAACCTATTTTTTTGATCGGAGATCCCGTCCGACGATCTTTGGGAGATCTGCAGAAGCCCAATGTTTCGACGGCTGTTGACGAAGCTTTTGTCGACCGAAAAAATGGGGACGAGTTTGCCCGCGTTTTCGAAAAGGGGAAAAGGCGCTGGCGTCCTTGGAGCTAAACTGAACCAAACCATCTCGTTTGTCGGCATGCTGTTGGAGCACACAAACTGTAAAACGATGATACCAGAAGTGCTATTTGTAACCCAGGAAAGGTACATTAAGATTTGTGGCTTTTACTTGTCTATAACTTTGCAACAGCTCGGACAGGCGAAGTCGGTGCACTAAAATTGGAGGTTGGGATAAAGATTGCTAATTTGATATATGTATGGTGTACCTCTGGTTTTCAACAGACATATCTACTGGGCTACAGTAGGGGCTGCTTTTTCCGAGATGTTGTAAGACGTGGTCTTGGCGTGCCGCAAAGCGTGGAATTCTTTGAGTTTTTATTAACTCTTGTCTCAGGTTAGTAGTTCCGATAGACTGGCGCTAACGATTGTTTAAAAGGCGAATTTTCGTTTGTCAAGCAGGGACTTCAGTCAAAAAGTGTAAGATGGCGTAATCAGACAGATAGCTAGCCCTGACCAGGTAGGAAAATACGCTAGCAATATTGAAAAGCCAGTAGTCTTCCCTGCATGAACGTACTCAGTCTCGATCGCTTCTGATCAGATATTTCGACTGAACGCCTGCAGGCATGGGAAGCCCCAAAGGTCAGGTGTCATAATAGGACGCTTCTTTCAATTTCCCTAATATGGCTTCCAGATAAATTATGGTTACACAGCAGGAGAACATCTGTAGTGAACAGCCAAACTACATTTCTTCCCCCGACTGCCCTGCCCTGTTTTATTCGGTTCCGAATCCTGAATGCCCTTGTTAAAACTGTAATTACTCGGTCGGAGATTGAATCGTAAACCTACTAAAATTATAACGAGGGTACATCGTATTTACCTCCTTTTGCACTGGCCGTAACAGGTGTAAAGTTCCTTGACAGCTCTGTTACTTTCCTGGTCCAAATAATGTTTCATCAGCAGGTGAATCAATAAATAAAAAGCTTTTTTGGACGAAAACATATCAAAGCAGGAAGGAGAGAGAGGCGAGAGATGGATTCCATCCCACATCACTTTCTTAGTGGATATCGAAGTGAATACCACTGGCAAGTTTAAATGAATAGCAAGCAGATAATCCACGGTTCAGTGCTCTCCAATGGTCTGAGCAATAGCCCAGTAAGGGAGGTTTCGGATGGTCAACAGAGAACAAACAATATGTCCCTGTTTTACTGGTAGAATCGTCATATAGATGACCATCTTGAGCAACTTAAATTTTATATTAAATTCTCTGTTCAGAACTACTGGCGCGATATGCATGCACCAGGCAATATGCTTCATTGAGCTTGTGCTCTAAGTAACTATGCAGTCGCATCTGCTTGTCTCTACGGGAGAAAGAACGACACTTGTATCATGGCTACTGACTGACCTACCTTAGGGTAGATTTATCAAAACCTGCAAAATAGCATGAGGTAAAGCCACCGCGGCGTAATACGGTAGTGTTGGGAAAAAGACAGGTGGGTGACCAGTCTTGATGTCTTTCGTAGGCTGCGCTTGACTGGGCAAGTCGACGCTGTGGACAGATATAAGCTAGCTGGACGGAACTTGAGAGCTTTTCGGATGAGCAGCTCTGATTCCGCCACAGAGTTCATTTTCAAGTGTAACAGAGAATTTGGGCAATTTATGCTGTATCGTTAACGGTTGCCTTGTGAACCGAGCTCTAATCAGTTTTTTGGAACAAAATCGTCAAGCTGAATGAACAGCCCAACCGTCAGCTGCATTTTTTGTACCGGGATTGTGCCTTGGTTGATTAGTGAGGCACTTGACTTCCACCCGATTAACCTTTTACTTCCCAAACCACAAGCGCACATTCAGATTGCTCTCGTTCGGCTTTTTGTTTGTTCTGATTCTTGTACCTATATTTGTACAGTCAGAATAAATTATCTGTATCCTCCGCTAAGCTGTTTTTTCCTATATCCTTGTTCCTAATAATTCTGTGTATTTTCGCACTTTTTTCTCACTGAGGTACCACTCACCGCACACGGGAAAGACAATGCGATAAACAGGACTCCAACGGTTTGTAAAGAATGCTTTGCAGTGAACATCCTAGCGAACCATGTTACTGAGTGCATGGGTACACTACTTGCGTTCGAACAAAGCTGCATGCTCCTGGACGTTTTATTGGGCTGTAACTGGGGTAGACCACAAATAAGGGGGCTTTGGTAATCAAGCAACCGTGGAAAAGCAATAATGGTATTTCAGGGCTCATGGGTGCATCCAAGTCAGTCGGCTTTGTAAAAAATCATCACATCTACATAATACATGAACGAAATCAATGAATGCACTGCCCTGACATCAAACCGGATTTAGTTCTTGTTAATGGGCTCCGCAATCCATCGATGCAAGCGGTTGTGAGGTGTGCTGAGTATTCTGGATAGCTTCTTACATCCACACTGCATGTTAAATAGCTCCTTGGTCACGAATTTTCTGCAGACTGGGAGCTTGGTGCTTTGCCTCGAAGTCTTACTGAGTCCTACAACTAAAGGACGTGTGAGGGACGTTCCTTTGGAGACTCCACACTTTGGCCCGGGCGACCAGCTAGTTTTGAACAAAATCTCTAACTCCTCACGTTATCACTTGAGGTGGATTCCATGACTGTTGGATCAACATCGTTCTCAACATAGTCGTCAACAGCCCGTAGATGTTTCGCTGCCGTGCAAGCATAACTTAGTTAAAAGAAGCGTCTTGGAAAGGAACTTCATGCTAACGTACCACAATCATTCCGAGGTGCATGCACCTCCAAACACTCATTCAGACACTCTAAACTGAAAATGACAACAAGAATGCCAGTAACGTCGATTAGCAGCCATATCTTGTACCGTCTCCAACCAGGCACGGTAGGGACCACATGGACTGCATTTTTAAGCAGAGTCCACCCACAGAACTCAGACCTTTTGCAATCTCTTCCATACCTCTCTGCCGGGTACAGGCTGACCACTGTTCTGCTTGCGCCGCTCTCATCAGCATCTGCGCTAAATCACTTAAACACCGCAGCTTTCGGTATTGGATATATTTTTCGACTGAGGTTCCTGTTTCGCAACGGAATACCCGTTTTCTATTTGTTTCTTTGCGGACTGATCGGTGAGGAACTCCCTAGCTTGCTTAAGCATGAGTTATCGCAATCCCGATCAACAAGGTGCTCATGGCTGAGCGGTGAGGTTTTCAAACTACCAACCAAAATGTCGTGGGTTCGAAGCTCTCCACAGTTTAGTGAGAAGAACACTGCTGACGAGTCCTTATATTAAATTAAACAAGTTTACAGTGCTTCCCGGCTTTTCAGTGTGGAATGGCTCAAATCAAAGGACGACTGTCAACTGAACACCGGAACTTCTTGAAACGCAGTGCAGTTTAGGATACTTCACACAACACTAAGTTTGAGTTAGCGGGTAGCACAAACGCACAAGCCTCGAATCCAAGCTAGGGTGAACCATATGAGCTTCTTGTGAGCTTCTGAGGTGATACCTGGCCGACAGGGAGGGCTGTCTTATAAACATACAAAAAGAATCGCTTAGCTGTAGCACCCTTTTGGTGCCTAACTGCCATGCAACCCGATGGGAACACGAGGGCTGGGATACTGCCAGGTTACCCAAGCCTAGACTGGGGAAGACGAAAGGCGGAGGTCGGGTTCGAATTCGGTCGGCAAATTCGTGCTCCAACCACTCAGGCATCTTGCCCTCTAATAAACATATATATATATATAAAGTTGTCAAAATAAACAATATCTGAAACAATGCATCACTCACAAGGTTTCTGAAAATTCTTCAACAGCCCACGACCGGTTTCGCCCTTCTTGGGGCTCATCAGGTAGGCGCAGTCCCCGAGTTTCCGTCAACCTTATGTCCTACTTGAACCCAAACTGCACGAAATTAGCAAAATACCCTCATTTGCAAACAAATTTGGTTTTGCGAGAGACTCACCTGGAACCCAGCTGAATCTCTCGTTAATGATGTTTTTAAGCAAAACCAAATGAGTGTATTTCGCTAATATTCTAAACAATTTTCCCAGGGGTTCTAGAAACGGTGGAATGTAGCTCAATATACTGGTGGCTTAGAATACGCCCATAAATAAGGCGCACGCCGTTTGCGATATCACGAACCGAATAGCGTATGGCTACGACAGTTCACGTGAGATACGGCGTGTAAGCCTGCAGTACGAGTTTGGCTTTATTGATAAGCGGTGAGTTGAAACCAACCGTGCGTTTGACCTAGCTGGGTTAGCCGAAACTACCAGTGATTTTGATTTTCTTGGAGGCCACGTAAAACATGCATTCGTTTAAAGTGATATACACTTCAACGGCAAGAGCGCTAGATCACTCTTAAATCCCATCGGAACCGAAAAACCCAAACTCAAATTTAAGCCATTTTGGACTACTCGCGAAATGTTCCGGTAACGGACGACCACACACATAATCCGGACTCAAGTATTTGAGAAATCCGCCATACTAGTTTGTGACCTGTGAGCATTTAGAACTTATGTAAGTGTTCATTTAGAGCTGCATTGCCCATAATGATTTAGTTCAGTCTCCAGGAACCTAATAGTTTAGTGTTGAACTGGCTTTGTAGATGAGTTATCTCATTTGGTTAAGTAGGTATACGATTTCGCACGAGGAGTATCCTGATGTACCAGTCGCGAAGTGGAGTAGCTATTTATTCAACATTTGTTGAATGAGATGTAATCATTTACCTTAACTGCAATTTTGCTATACCCTTTGAAAACCTAATTAATAATCTGTGTATAATGCATGCATTAACAAAGCGCATTTGATGTGTGTCTCCTGCTACGACCTAACCGATTTTCGTGCATTCAAGCACACGTATCGGTTAGTAAGTATTTCAACGCGCAAACCCAGGAGTCTAACTGACAGGTCCGCTTTTGTTTGCTTCCCTGTTGAGTGTGCAATCAAATACCTGGATATAGACATTGTTCACATGATATTTCAAACTGGTGATCACACTGAAATCTCGCCTGAAGTTTACTCTTGTTTTTTTAAACATCTCTGAAAGGCCACTATTATTTCATTGTACGTGAGGGCAAATGTGTGTTTGAAACCATACCGATTGAACGATAGCGGTTTATTAAGCTCTCAAGAGCCTTTATTCCCAGGAAAGAAACCGTTGCTGCTTAGACTAACGACGTGACAAAACGTGTGATGTTGGTTGAATAACTCGACTGCAGAAAATTTTATATCGGCAGAATTATTAGGAAATAGGTTTCGGCAGTGTGGCACCGGAAAGCGAAATATGATAACTCTACTGTGAAGTAAACTAACAAATGTTTTACGGATCGAAATAGCACGAAGAAAGCGGAGTCTGGTATGTATGACAAATGAAATTCGTTAAGGAGGACCCATTTTAATAAAAAGGAATTACAACCTAGACGTAATACACTACTCATAAGGTTAGTGAAAACTCTTCGACAGCTCACGACCAGTTTCCCTTTTTCGGAGCTCATCAGGTAGGCGTAGTCCCCGATTTTCCGTTAACTAACTTGGCCAACTAATTTGGTCGACTAATTTAGTCAGATTCCGTCCTATGTTTTAGGTTCTCAGGACTCATAAGGATGTGGGCTGTCGAGGGATTTTCAGCAACCTTATGAGTAGTGTATTACGTCTATACATGTATCGCGATATCTCGAATATGGTACTAATTGAAACATGAGGCAGCCTGGTGCAGCAAATTCAGTTGCTTGAAAACAGCATAAGTGAGAGATTCACCTTGGGTCCAGGTGAGTCTCCCGGAAAACCAAATTGGTTTGCAAATAAGTGTATTTCGGAAGTACAACCTGATTTTTTTGGGTTTTTGGTTAGGTTGGCTTTGAAATACACTAGAGTATACTGTTTCGTTCCGGATTCATCTGACTCGAGTGAATGGGCCAAATGCAGCTGACGAACTACAAAGCAGACCGGAGATTACCAACTGGGACCAATCGGTGTTTGTCGTTTTCGACACACAAGACTTTTCTTCGTCGCCTGTCTTCGGATTCTCCAATCAGAACTCTGTGCCTATAAATATGCTTAAACGACCGTATCACAGTGTTTTTCGCACTGAATTCACTTTCGTACTTTGTCACATGATGAATAATGAGGGACTTCGCACTCAGGTAAAAAGTAATTGTGTGCTATCGTAGACGACCACCCAAGAGGCAGTACGACGGCTTTCTTACCGACTATTCCAAAATGGCGGTCTGGCAAGACATTTGCTGAAACTAAATGGTGGCAAGTATTGTTTTTACACGCGTTCGTCAGTGAATTGAAACCCCATCAACACATAAGCATACAGCTGTTGTTAATTCGTCACGTGCCTTCATTTCCGTTTGAAAAGGAAGGCCATGTGACGAAAACATTTACAAAGGCAACGATTTCACTGATTGTTCGCTCGTTTTAGGGGACTGTATCCTAAAGGTCAACCTGAGCATCAGCATTATTTCCCACTTCATTTTACCCTCACTTAACCCGACAAATCAACAACGAATAAACTGTAGATGTTCGTCTCTTTAATTTATCAAAAACAACTTGTGCATATAAACTCAGATTTCTGACAATGCACACTATGAACGAACATTAAAATAAATGAAGGATGTGCTTCTTGATTTGACAAGTTGTTGATTGATCCATCTGACTATCGGTGAGTCATCAGAAAGCCCTTTCTTATTTGTCATCGATCACCGCGTGGGACATGATGATAGCTGGGCCGTAGGACTGAGATTTGACCCGCAAACGTGATGGCAGAACCCAAAAACGCAGTCATAGGATTGCTTTGTGTTTACGGAGACTGTTCAGGTGGTTGCAAGGGAATCGAATTTTGGTTTCTGACGCCAAGAAGAGCAAACCGGCTAGTAATTAGGCGCGAGTTGAGATTGATCAGGTATGTGTACACATGAAAATTTTCGGGTCGGATTAAGAGATCGCTAAGAACGGCACACTTCTTCAGCCAGTGAGTGCTTAACGACGCCATGGATTTGGGTGAGTCTGTCCAGTTACTGCACTGTAAATTTAACTTAGTTTTGAGTGCCGCTCTCAGACGTTGAATAACTTTAGGGGATTTGTTTATGCGCAATATCCGTCAAGTCTGAGGTCTTAGCACTTTTCACGGAAAGCAATTTTTGTACTTCGTGAATTTCGTGCAGTTTGGATTCAAATTTTATGAAAACTTCGCCTAACCAAGAAGGACAAAATTAGTCGTGGGCTCTCGAAGAACTCCCAGCAAGTTTGTGACTAGCATTCTTTCACGAAAGTACACCACAAAATCTAGAATATGGTGCCAACTGGAGTATGAGGCGATCTGTATGCAACACGTTCAGTTGAAGTATGTCTTAACCGCGAGGTTAAGGTGGAAGTTAGTTGAGCCTCCCAAGATTGTGTGCATTTGAGTGCTTTTCGAGAGTTGCATGCAACTTTACTTCAAATTGACGGTTAAGGTTGATGGGAACTCGGAAACTGCGCCTACCGGGTGGGCCCTGGGAAGCAGAAGTGGGGAGGCATCCTCGGGGTTGAGGGTATAATTAGTGAAACAACAAGTGTGCCGAAGTGCTGAGAAGTACCACTGATTTCCGCGAGTTCTAGCTTACCAGTAGAAGACCAGTTAACTAAGCAGATATTCATCATATGGTGGTCCAACTGGCCCTTTGCTGACTGGTTTAGTCAAGCGGCATGCCCACTGGCAGCCACTCTGGTATTTTGTTCGCCATGTGTCTGATTGGAGCCATGTCCAAGATTTTCCAAATCCATGACTTCCCTACATTACAGATTATAACTCTGTTGATGAGGAGAAAGCTCATATGAGGAGTCCGGACTGCTTCCAATTTTTTTTAGTTCTATGTCAATGACAGGAGTCTGAAAAGTTGTGACAAAGAATACTGGTTAAGTTTTCAATAAAACAAGAGGACTCGCACTCATCGGATGATCAGTCCAAACTGAGCCAGTACAGAACAAGTTTTTGTCTCCCTCGTATGGTTGCGTCTCAAACAAGCCTTTTTTAATTCCTGTCCGGACACATTTGCATTGGACGCTTTCATACTTGAGCCACGCAATTCCTGCTATCGTCATGATTTCAAGGGCACAGCCTCTGACTTACACCTTCTGGAACCCGAGCCAACATATCATATATATGGTGCAACCATGACAATTGAAATGCTTTGCAGTTTTCTGTCGGATTTCAGCCCCTGAGATGTTTTTACTGAGGTGAATGCTAATAGCTTGGAAGAATGGTTCAAACTACCAAGGTTTTTTAGCATGTGTAACCCAATTAGGAAGAGCGTACGACAATGGAACGGATGAGAACCAAGTATTTTTTGTGGCGTTTATTCGCATAAACTAAAATTTTACTACCGGACGTTCAGGAAAGTAAATTATATCACTCTGTCTCAGAGGACGTCTAAGAATTCCTGTATTTTGTGGATACTCGTTTCATAAGAAACCTCTGTCCAAGAAGCTGATATCATCGATAGTATGGGAATGGTGTTTTCATTATTTTCATCAATCAACATGAACTACATCCACTCTACAGTCATTAACAATTCCAAAGAGAGCTTCCTGTTTAGCATCGATTAGCTGCGTCTACCGTGCACCCTTCATCGTATCTCACTTTCTCCAAGCACTGCTTCGAGAAAGTTCTACTGGGAAGAGAGGAAAGCGGTTCCCTTCCAGTTGCAGTGATAACTAACGTCCACTGAATCAAAACGACGACGTGAAATTCCACTTGACGCCGTACCGGACGGGATGAACCGGCGACTTACCGTGAAGTATACCAAATGTAGACGCCTGTTTCTGGTCAGTTTGCCCAGCGACGATTACAAAACTGAGATTGTCCAGAGAAACTGCCACTTGCGTTACTCAGTGAAACCCTTGCTCTTTGAAAATTTTGATTCTTTATTTGCAAAATGTTCAGGGCTGTCGTGATTTTGCACTCAAGACGCACTCGCGCTCTCAAACGGTGTGCACTCGTGCGAACTTTATACCATATGTCAAAGCTGTAGAAATACTCAAGAGATCGAAGCATTTTTGCTTCAGAGCGGTATCACATAGAGAAACAACGACTTCGTTGGACCACTAGATGTCATCCACGGCCGACTGATGATGCGACATTTTTCTCCCCTACGTCACACTCTCATTTGTGAAACAAAACAGTCATCATTTCCAGCTAGTATCACAATATATTTTTATGGATTTTCTACGAAGAAAAACGTTCATTCAAGGGAAGGGTGTTCTGATATCGCGAAGATCGGGACTTGATGGGGGAAAAAGAGTCTGCACTTTTGTTTAGTACAATAGAGTTTTGCTCTTGATTGGGATCACTTTTCTGGAAAGACGCTCGCGTTACTGATCTTCACTGGTCGTCGGTCCTTAAGATGTTTTCAAAAACCAATGATTGTAACAGGATCCTGTTACACTTGTACAATTCATCTGCCTGTAACATTTATCCCTATGAGACCGATTTTGAATTAGGATCTTCTCCGTTTTATTGTAGTTTAGCTTGCAAACACGGCCAACTTGGCCTTGCAGTCGCATATTTTAGTGGAGCGACAAATGGGACTATTGACAGTCTATTTCACAAACATGCATTTCTTTGAATCTGCCAAATTATTCATAACTTGGCCATGGTTGGTGTGCAATTTAGCTAGAACATGATTGTTTGCGTGCAAGAAGGAGCACGGCGGTGCCGGATTCAGCTGATTTATTCAAACAGACTGAGAACGTACACGTCTTTGCGATAGAGGCCGGCTAACAGTTTACTTTCGCAAAGGGTGAATTAAAACTGTCTGTTCACTATGAGACGGAGTCAAGTGAATTAAGATGATGCAGTCCTATGCGATCTCCTTCAGAGTACATGGTTCTTTTTTCCTCCAAACCTGTAGGTTATCTTGTGTTTTGACGGTGCTCAGTTAACACAAGGTTAAACTAGGTCTAACTGATGTTCAGAATACTAGAGTAGATTTAGCTGGCCACGTGAACTCATGCTCACATGACTCTCCGATGAACAGTCCCACTCGTAAACTAGCATAATACTTCTGGCGAGTACCATCTGCAACTGACCAAAAATTGTCTGGCAGGTTTCAACTGGCTGAGGTACTACCTGACTGGGAAGGCATGAAAGGTGGGTCAATAAAGCGATAAGGCCGGAACAATTGCTTCTTCGTCGTTCGAGGCGTCGAGAAAACCAATCAAATAGCTCTTAAGTAAACGCGTTTGATAATAGATGGGAATGCTGGAGCATCACTGCCTTAACTTATAATGGATATGCGCTTCTGAATTCGGAACAGTCAATTTATTGCAAATTTGTGCGATTTTTACATGTGAAAGTCATTTCACCCAATCCCACTAGGAATTGTGTCTGCTGGCCCAATTTGAACTGTATCGGCTTGGCCTACTGCTTTGTTTTTTCCTACCCGTGATGGCACACATCGACGTTAGCCAACACGGAATCAGGTTTCATGAGTAACCCCTCATCCTGTCTAAGTGCGATTTAATCACTCTCTGCTCAGCTGCCAGGTCCGAAAGCCTTCAGGTGACTAGCCGGGAGGTTGCGGGTTCAAAACTCCTTCGAGTTTCTTTGCATTCTCACTGCCGATGAGCACAGAGGAGCCGCAGAGTTCTCTTGGAATTATTATCGTGTATGGACTTCATCTACAGTACAAAGTCTCCATTAGTGACTTTCAAATCCCCTCATACTGTCAATGCTTTGGAGTATTGAATTCCATTCATAAACGACCGAGAGAAGTGTTAACGGAGCGAAGGAATTTGGTAAGTTAATTAACCTGTGGGGTGTCTTCATTCGAAAAACATTCCGTGTTTAAATAAGGTCACTCCATTTTTCTCCCGGAAATGGGTTCCACCTGAGTGTGGATTATCTTCAACCGATTGACTATGCAAAACCCACTTCGAATAGTTACCTCGTTGTTATTCTTGTTCAGTGGTCAAATTTGCCACAAAGCATCGAAATTTCAAAATATATTTAGCGTGGTCTTACTTGGCATCAACATAGGTTTATTCACAAAGTACTAAATGGAAAGCATTTTGGAAATTTGGGTAGCACCGCCACTGAGAGAATGACCTTCGGGGGTGGTACCAGGTAACTTCCTTGAGGTCGATATATTTTACATGACATCCAGTTTTCCTAGTGGCAGGAGAATGCTATTGTGCGCTTTCGGATGAAACGCACCGACAAAAATTCAACCATAAAGGCAATCTCATTTCACGCTTCGGAATCAAGCCGTAGAAGTGGGGAACGTTTATTTGTTTATTAGGTGTAGTACCGGGCAGCCTGCGGAACACATTCATGACATCCGCCGCCACCAGTGAATGTTATCGGGGATACAAAATAGCAGAATTATATAGGAACTTGAAGAAATTGAAGCCAGAAAGAAGTTGTGGTTTCGATTGCCTCTGCTATGTATTGAAAACCTAAGTGACCCTCCACTTGTTTTGTTTACTAAATGCCTCTCAAATTGAAAAAAATCCCCGACTGATTTCCAACAAATACCCATAGAAACCCGTCAATCGAGAAAATGATAGGGTCAAATCGATGTTTTGTTTCCTTGCAAAGCGATCGATTTTGTCTTCACTATAGGGCCCTTTAGCACTTTAATATGATCTTGCATGCCATTACTATGGGTTCTCGAATTTGATCACGGAGGCTTATCTGTAGTGACTGACAAGTTTCGTTTAGGTAGGTATGTTTCAAGAGTTGACGTTGAGAAAGGATGGAACCCAGTCTGATCCTTTGTGACAAGCGTCTGTTCTCGTAAACCATAGGGTTTGGATTACGTCTGCTATCGTCTCAAAGGATGCAAAATAGGGAAATAAAATACACAAAGCCTACAACACCAAACGATTTGAAAATAGGTTATATCTATGGGGAAGAGTTTCAGAGTTACTGAGTGAGAAATGGAGAATGCTCACAACAAAGAGAATCGGGTTGATACATGAAATAGAAAAGGGACAAAAAATTGGATGGGATACACTGCCTTGGAATGAGGCGCAGATGGGTTTCGTGTACACGTTGGTTCTTGTACGGTTGTCCCTACTAAGGCCAGACAGATATGAAGAGCACAGCAGCGACTTCTGTCTAGTGCAGAGAAAGACTTACGTTGACGTGTCACATCCGCTGGTTACGCTCAGAGTACGCCTCATGGAGGAGGGGTTTATCATTTTAAGTATCTAGATGTTCTGACAGATGGTACTTCACTCTTCCACCCTCGCACTTGTTCCTGTCCGTACAATCGTAAAGGTTCACAACGTTTTGTCATTAGGTTAGCTTTCAGAGGCGGCAGTGACATTCTTTTCAGCCTGAACAGAAACCTGTGGTAGACAGCGATAAATGTGCACTAATTTACACTCTGGAGGCGGTCAGATACTTTGTCATCTAGTCAGTAGAATCCCTATTAGAAATAGGTCAGTGGCCACCGCTTTATTTAGTAACGTCGGGTTTTCAGGCCCTATTTCGGTTCGACGGAAAATCGCTTTATTTATAAGTCACATTACGTGTGTACACTTATACGCTCCTCTGACGAATTCTTACTTAAATAAACTTATTCGTTTTGATGAGCGTTGTGAATTCGACCACCTGGTCGAATTTCAGGGACAAAATCAATGATTATCACGTCTGCTCCAAAAAAGGTTTGATTTTACTCTTTTAAATTCAGCTGACTACGAAAGGAGTTGAGCACATGTGGATGGACCTTCTTGGATCCCATCAATGTTCTCACTTTCCCCGAGAATACTAAAAAACATCACTCACTTGGAAAAGTGTATCAGTCCCGATAAGGGTGTTACCTTGAAACTAAAGGTTAACTGAACATCTTGAATGACTCCAGAGCTTGCCAGTCTGTGTTTAAATAAACGAGATGTAAAAGCTGTAGCTGGGGTAAACGCAATTAACTTAACGTTTTGCAAACAGCAACTTTATTGCCCAAAGCATATAAATTTTAAACCAGCGCCCATTATTTCAGTCAAGGATGTGTTTAGTTCGCTCTTTCTCTGCACCCCGGTTGATCCATTTTCCGTTGATTCATTAAGAATTCCCAATGGTATTCGACCTAACTTCCAGACTTGCTGAATTTCAACCGGCTACAAAAGAGCCAAGTATACGGACTCTGATTTCCGTTTGTCTTGAAATCCGTACCTGACAATACGGACAACATCACGTGACTTGATTCTGGCTCTGTAGCAGTTAGAGTTATTGCACCAGTGTGCATTTATGCGGAAACCTTAGCCCAAAGTAATCCGGCACAATTGAAGGCGTGTACTTTTTTGCTGAAACAGAAAAAAATAAACTACTCAATAGTTCACCTTGCAAGCAGCCAACTCATTCATATTTATGGAAAGTATTTAAAACCTCATGACTGTTTTCCTAATATTGACCTCATGTGTTAATTGAAAATGATAGAACTAGAGATTTCAAGGTATTTCTAGTGTTTTTCTAGAGTACTGATATTCTTTTGCTTAATGTGCATCACGCAGGCAACGCCTAGTTGCCAGTACAAAGTTACCGAATGACTTCATTTTCGCCTGATATGAATGAAAGTGGGAAGGAGGCCAGCTACCCGTTTCACCCTGTTTAAGACTCGTCCGATGGGTGCATCTCCCCTCCCCCGAGATTTGAGCCAGCTGATCCCTGACTGAAGCGGTAATTCGGCCGAGTTCTGAGTTCACTTGCATAATGAAATTGCTCATAGTCAATATCGTGTATTGCACCAGGGTGAAATCATGGCAAATCCATGGCAAACCCATTATTTGTCATCCATATGTCCTCCAAAGTTCGGTTAATTTAACGAATCCGCTTGCAATCTCTTTATGTTGGAAAACATCGAATTTTTGAGTGTAACATTAGTGATTACCATTCTGATTTTATGTTGTTCGTAGCAGGTGGTATCCCCAACGTTGCATGCGTTCAATTGAACTTTATTTAAGAGTCTATAAAGTAAAAATCATCTATCTAGGGTACCGAAATCGTTTTAAAATATCTCGGGTACTCCTTGCTTCCCTATTTTTACGCCAGTCCTATTGTGACACTCGCAGATGTTCAGGTGACATGCAGTGATCCGTGAGAACCTTACGATGCCAAATTGTGGGTGCACTGAATGCAGATAAACGTAAAAATGAAGGTTGACACAATCTTCATTCATCTGTTTGTAAAACTGGCCGTACAAACAAACAGCTTAAGGTAAAAGGCGTTGAAACATGGATGTGTCTAACACGGTAAAATGAGTATGAAGTTTGACCAAAAAGAGTGCTTGAGAACATATTAAAGATGCCAATGGATCAACAACATGCGGAAGGCCCTGGAGACTCAAAATACAAATAAACTTGGTGTAAACAAAATGACATTCTCGGAGTGGATATAAACTAGTCAGATGATATTTATGCAACTAGATTTCTACCACAATTTGGTACACCCATATGGGACTGTTTAACTAGTCATTTAAGTGTATAAAATCAGGCTACACTGTTATGCACAATGTGTAGGTGTGTAGATGCCCAGATGCGTAGGCTTAAGGCCGGATACGTGCCTTTGGTTAGCAAGAGTTGAGCTGGATATTTCGACTGCGCGCATTTGAACAGCGACTACGTCCCATTATCCTCTTGCTAAAATGAGGAACAATTGATTTGGTACCATGAATCGGATATTAAAAAAAAAACAGTGGAAAAACTTCTTAGATTAAACTGAACTGAGAAAGTGTTTTCAGAATGACGGCACAGAATTTAGCAAGGTTAACGTAGAATTGCTTGCATGTACGTTTCCCAAATGAACTACAGTATAACTATGCAACGTTTATTGTTAAGGTATGTCACTTCTTGCATGATATTCGGTATTGGGGTAACCGGATTTAAAAACTAACCCACACGTATCATCAAGAAATAAACTCTTTGCTTAATACATGAAGCAACTCTGCATTAGAAAGCGAAACTAGGCACCTGGAGTTTGTATTTTGAAAACATTTTACTGAGCATCTTTCTGTTTTGAATGAAGTGGAATGAATTAGAATACGAATTGAGAAGCGCACCGAGGGTGTTCTTCTAGGAAAAACGGTCTTTCATCATAGTGCTCGCTTGCACAATGCACAGATTTTATAATTCCATTTTTATCTAATTAAAATCGTAATAAAGCTTATCTCTATAGGCCAGTGAACTCTAGAGGCACCACTGTTTGTTTACACGTATCTTGTGGCCTTCGTAGTAAGTTTAGCTTTTTTAACCGGTTGAACAATTCCAGAGGTGTGTAATCCCGCAAAGCGACCGTCAACCTGAGCGTCAACGGTCAGGCTCCTCCACGTTCTTGCAAGAACCCTCTTCGTATCGGAGAGAAGGATGAATGACTCTGTCGTTTTCAGATCCTTGTAGTAGAATGAAAGGTGTTGTAATGGAGGCGCAAAGACAACTCGCGTTTGCACATTTCTGACTGCAATCAGCTCCACCCGTCAAGGAGTCGTCATCACCCTGATCTCTGTGTCACAGAAGCTGGCGTATTTCGTTTCACCTAGCTTAGTCCTACCATAGATAACAAAAACAGAAGCTTTGTCACGAGGACTCACTGTTGATACAATGAGTCACGGAAAACGATGGAAGCAAGCAGAAAATCAACAAATATTGCTTTATCATTTGATGATAGCTCCCATAGTTTGAGCGCAAAAAGTTTGGTCAAACAGTCCATGGTGCCTATCGTAAGGTCGATTTTTACCACTCCGGCTGCTGGTTTCCGTGGGCAGTTTACTGCATCAGACACTTCTAGGATACTGCGTGTTTGGAGTGATAATCGAACAGTGATTTAGTCAATATCAGTCAATATCACAAGGATTTTGATGTTTTTAGGAGTAAATTAGCCACTTGGAAGGGCATTAGAGCTGATATCATCCCTTCGCACGGTATTCGTGCCGCGAGAGTTTTTACGGTAAGCCAATACAGATAACTGCGTAAATTTTCCAATTAAATATTGCCAATGAGTATATCGAGCGGTTTCGTAATACCGACTACCTTTTGTGCCACTATGTAGATGGGTATGACGTCCAATAACCATGCTTTTTAGGTAAACCCTTTGGAAAACTGGATCCTTGAATATGAGGCGACGTAAAATGATTGACCCATTGTTTTTAAAATCATTTTCAGTACGCCGAAAGCGTGGCTTACCAATAGTGAGGGCTTTAAGTTTGAACTCCCGTGACGGAGCATAGTAATAAATTCCCACATGCTACTCTCAAAAAACGAAACGACCTGGAAAAACAAACCAGCTCTATTCAGGTGTTCGCCCGGCCCTATTTTAACGAACATTCGTCGGCGCCAACAGCTCGAATGTTAATTCCACCACAAACTGTCTGCGGTGCACTGTTGGCTTTCGGTGTTCGGAAGATTTAGGAACGATGGTAAACTGCCTGCGGACTTTGTGACAAGCAAAATATTATTTCGCTTTATTCCGACACAAAAATCATGCCGATAAATGTTGGGAAAACAAACGAAGTACGTACAACTACCAGAAAACTGATGTTCAGCTGTTAGTTTTAAGTTTAATAGGCTGCTTTTGCCAGGTAGTAAACTCACTGTATTCGAATAATGACAACGTATTACAGTGGCTTTCGATCAATATAAGTTTTTTAGACTCGTTTGTTGATTATCTGACTATTGATTGGGCCCTGAAGGAATAAGCGGTTTGAGGACTTTCACAGTTGTTATGGAACGACAGAATGGCCTCAAAGATGACCCGTATCATGCTTGATGTCTTTGGAGTTTTATCGTTTAGTGGCCAAATAAAAAAATTGTAATCAATTGCCCCATTAAAGGATTTCTGGCATTCATCCCCTTGAAAAGCGACCAAGTATATGATAACCCTTGTAAGGCCCTTGCGAGCATAACGTTTGTAAAGCTGGTGACTGATCCACAAAATAATTGTATATTTACTGCAATCCGTGGACATCTGAATGTTTCGGTAAGCATACTGACCTTACTGTGTTTACAAGCATTTACTCTAGGCACCAGAAGTGTAAATAAGTCCCTCACCACTGAAGTACATCTGAGAGTTTGTTATACTTCTCAACGAGGATTCAACAATTATTTGGTTGCACACGTTCTTCGGCTACTTCATTAAGGGGCTGGGAGATTATCTCACGAGATAGCTTGTACCTTCAAACTGCGGATAGCGGAACAAGCCAAATCAAATCCAGCCCACACTTCCAGCCCAGGTCTACTGTAATCGTTCTCATCAGATCGTCTAACTTCTAACTGAAGTCATCCTGCAGCCAGATGCCCAAAAGGCAGGTTATGCAACAAAATAATGCTCCACTGAGGCTTGTTTGCAGTTGTCTGAAGAAGTTCCGAAATGGCTCGATTGTTTGTACAAGCCAGCGCTTGGTGAAAAAAATCGGGCAGCATATTGCCTTGGAACAATGTTGTTTGACTTTTATGAGCTTACTTTATAGGGCTACCCAACATACCTGGACATCTGACATCGCTTCGGAGATCAATAAATGTGATTTTCAAACTCGTCAGCGCAGACGGATGCGTTTTATTTTATATGACCAGCCATGGAGAAGTTCATTGAACCTTGATTGGACAATCCGATCGGAGCATCTGGTATCCATATTCTATCATGCCTGAAGCTGAGTTAATTAACGGAAGAGATGTTTGGGTTTTAGGTGGTCACAAAAGGCTTGCAGAAGGTCAGCTATGAGCGCAAACCTATCCATTTTGGAAGGCTTGTTTTCAACTGGCATCAGTCAATCAAACGCCTGGAAATTCTGTGAGCTTTTACGTTAAGAAAAATTGCCGTTTTCTCAAAAACAATTGGCGAAATTATTGATTGACGTTGTCCTGTGTACGGTTGATGAGATGGCATGCCTATACGCCTTTATTTCAAACTGACATTTGTTTGGCTCCAACCAAGAGGTTTGTTAATGAAAAAGAATAAAGCTATTCTTTTGGTTGCATTCAAAGGGCGATTTTCAAAAGAATTTCTGGCTTGCGTGCATTCAAGTGCTATTCAGGGGGACGCCATTTTAGCTTGTCACGAAAGAAGAGAGCAGTCGCAAAATTGCCTGTATAGTGTTTATATGCCATTGTCGTCTGCTCTTTTTACTCGTCGGCCTTTATTCTTTTTTATTTCAGAGTGGCAATTATTTGTGCTTGTGTTCGAAATTCACAAGCCTCCAGCATTAAATAGAGTGTAGTATCCACCGGATTGGTGGATAACCATGTATAGTGCAAGCGTCACTGTGAACTATCTGATAAAAAACTATATCCTAATTTACGAGCCAAGTTGGGAGTGTGATCGACAAAACATGCTTTTGGTTTGTTTGCACTCATGGTTATCTTACCCCACTTCCAAAGTATCAGTTTAGCTTCCTTTTAAGCTCATACGTATGATGAAATTCCTGGAGCTTCGCACTGGATGAAGTCCCTCATGGTCAGTCGGTGAATGATATTTTTCCATAACGTGTAGCATACAGGCTGTCTGGACGATCGATTGTAACTTATTCCGATAAAAAGTCTCCCGTTTCTGAATGGTATGGAGTGTACAGATGGTTTGAACCCCGCAGACGGCCCACCAATTCATCAAATGTCTTTGTAAGGTAGCCTCGTTGGGTACTCTGTGCTGTATCATTGTGCTCTTGACGGAGAGACACTCCACAGAGTCTCTAACTCCGGCAGTTTCATCAAATATTTGAGCTTAACTGAATTGCTGCTCAAGTCGGCGACTGATTGTATAACTATCTGATGAGCTCCAGACAAGGCATAGCCACTTGTGGGTTGTCCACCGATTTCGGGTAATTATTGTCCAAACCCATTTGGGTGCTCCTATTCCTGAGTTTAAGTCTCAAATTCATGTCAGTTCTCCTGATTCCAATGGGTTCCATGACAACCTGCCACAAGTAAAACACAATAAGTTTTTATTATGACCACAGTAATATTTCTTAGTCAGATTATGTTAAAAAGACAGGAGTTAAGAGAGAAGTGTCCTACGTACTCCTGATACGGCGGGTCAAACAATTAATTATCACTTCCTTGAAGTATTCAGGTATTTTGAACTGCTTGTTCTGGCGTTTCAGGCAAGTAAATCGATGAAGGTGATGCTTGATCTTGAAAGCAGGTCATTGTCTAACTACTGGAGTATAGGATTAGGGATTCAGATGAATTCACCATTTGTCCTTACCGAGAACTTGATTATTGTCTGGTTATGAGCTCCAATACGCAGATATCCAGGTACGATTGTTCCGTTGTTATTTATCGGGTCGCACCAGGTGAGCAAAAATGTAACAGAATAACACGTGTTTTAGGGTGCGTCAGCCTAAAACTGCGGATTATAGGGTCGTTTGGGAAACCCATGTAATTCTGCTCAATGAACCTCACTGAGGACAAAATCTTCTGAGGAGTTTGCACCTCCCTCAAGACTTAAACACTATCTGCGGTATCAGCAACCTCATGTAGTTCTAGCCGGAACAAGCTGGTCCCACTATAACTTTGTGCTAAACGGTTCATTTGCGAAGCCAGATTTTTGGTCGTTACGAGCCGACATGTAGCACCTAGAACTGCTCATCTGCAAGGAAACAGTGAGTGACAGTGAGTGCAGCGAAATTTGTTGCTAGTATCCTCAGTCCTGCTTGGATGGGATTGCCTCCAGCCTGCTGATAGTTTGGTACCAGTGAGGCAGAAAAATAGATATAATGTCGGCCTACTTTGGCTACGTGAGAGAATCCTACGGTTTATTTTGCGGTATGTTTGCGTAAAAACATGGTGCGGAGGTGCTACCCAAGAACAAAGACCCTCCTCAGTCTAAGGATTTATGCAACCATACGTGAGTACACACCACTTGCTGCAAAACATACTACTTATGTAGTTTCAGATTTTGTTTTGTACATCCATTTTATCGAATTATTTGGTTGGTTTTCAGGTATGTGTGCACCATGTACACCTTGAAAGCTGCAAGAATGGGTTGATTTACACTTTGTACTCTTTGTCGTCGAATAAATGATGGAAGAAGATGCGGGATCACCCAGTTTATTATGTGTTTTAGTGCACAGGTTTCCTTTATCAGGTGCCTGTAAATGGAGGATGCGGAATAATGTGGAGTTTACAAATTTTTAGATCTTAGCATTGTAAACTCCATGGGACTGGGACATTACTGTCCGCTCTTTACGACAAGTCGATTCTCGTGCGGTTATTCTGGTTGTCCCGTATTGTACTGCGTCAGTTCACATAGCGTGATAATTTACAGTTTTCATTATACTACATTACATCACACTGTAATATGGCACATGGATCTGTGAAGTCCTGAACAACCAAGTCCCCGCGTATGGCCGCTTGACCCGAGGGCCGCAGTTGATAATGCAAACATGAGGGAGTATGGTCCACAAATAATCACGAGGAAGTTCAAAATGCTGGCAAACCATTTTGCCGTTTACGTACATATTTATAGTACTTAGTGCGTTGTATGCCTCATCAAACGATCATCATATATAGCATTTTACGACAAGTTTGAAGCTTTTATTTTGCCGGATGTGTATATGCAGACGATAAATGTCATGTCGATAAATGTATCATACGTTGGTTTATACGTTATATTAGTCTTTAGATATTGCCCACAAGTAGTTTTTCATACACATGGATTCCTTGGGTATTGACGTAAACATTTCATAAAAATTTTCGTCGTAATTCTTTGATCTCCGTCAGCCATGTGTTCAGCCGTAACGTCCTTTTGATGTCTGGCTGCAATGCCATCCGAAAGACAAATGGGGGCTGAGATCCTGTCTAGACAAGAGCGGTCGAAATGCAATGGTTCGGTTCGAACCAAGTAATTTTTGGCGAGTAATTTCGGGTTTTACCAGATGGGCCATCTCGAGCACCGAACAGTACATTTTACTTCCAAAGTGCACGTGGCAATTTATATAAAATACACGTTCCACACATGTTCTAGACTACAAAACAATTAAACTGAAGAATCAAACTGATGGGTCAACTTAGCCTCATTCAACACTTTATTTCAGTGCAAATAAAACCGCAAAGTTGAAGGTTTATAGATACAGAAGTACGTTTGAGATGAAATAGCTGGACAGCTCAAGCAACCTGAACACTATTCTGGTTGAGAACGTGGCTACAGAGAAACAAAACTGTCAGGCTACACGCGAAATGGTACCAGGGCTTTCGGGTCCAAACTTCCGCAGCAAGGCGAAGTCTATCATTTACAGATATTCACAGAAAAAGAAAATTACAATTCTATGGATGTAATACACTACTCATAAGTCTGCTGAAAACTCTTCGACAGCCCAAGACAGGTTTTACCTTTCATCCAGTTGCTTGAAAACATCATAAACAAGAGGTTCAGCTGGGTCCCAGGTGAGTCTCTTTCGGAGGTCTTGTAACATCAATTCGCGAACATAAACATTTATGTCTTTTTGTCATCATACTGAAACTTCTTCCTCATTGCACGGTGTGGTTGATTTTCATGAGGCTGTTCTTTCACCCATCGCCACGATAATGAAATGGGGCCATGTTCTCAATCGTGAAAGTACCTACAGTTTATCTACCGCAACTTTATCGGTGTTGGGTCCTCCGGTTATTGCATCCATCAAAACAAACCCAACATTAGCGAAATACACTCAGTTGCAAACAAATTTGGTTTTTCGAGAGACTCACATGGAACCCAGCTGCATCTCTCGTTCGTGATGTTTCTAAGCAAATGACTGTGCTGCACCAGGCCGTCTCATGTTTCAGTTGATATAATGTTTGAGATAACGCGATACATGTATGGAGGTAGTGCACTACTCATAAGGTTGCTAAAAATGCTTCGACAGCCCACGACCGGTTTTGCCCTTCTTGGGACTCATCAGGTAGGCGCAGTCCCCGAGTTTCCATCAACCTTATGTTCCGCTTGAAACCAAATTGCACTGAATTAACGAACTACGCTCATTTGCAAACAAATTTCGTTCTTCGAGAGACTCACCTGGAACCCAGCACATTCAGTTGCCTGGAGACATCACAAACGAGAAGTTCAGCTGGGTTCCAGGTGAGTCTCTCGGAAAACCAAATTTGTTAGCAAATGCGTGTATTTCGCTAATTCCGTGCAATTTGGTTTCAAGTAGAACATAAAGTTGATGGAAACTCGGGGACTGCGCCTACCTTATGAGTCCCAAGAAGGGCGAAACCGGTCGTGGGCTGTCGAAGAATTTTCAGCAACCTTATGAGTAGTAAACCCAACATTGTTATTTTGTGTATTGTTCAAAATCGTGATTGAACAATGCTGGTGATAAACTATAATGTTTTTTTGCCTCATAATCAAGAGGCGTACACTACGGGATGCAAGCCCGTCAAAATTACGTTGTCAAATTTCGTCAGTCAGTTGATTCCGCAGTATGCGTGGGGCACTGACAATCAATCGACTAAAGGGCACACTGAAGACCGAAGTTAAACAACTGACAAAGATATACCCAGTGATCCTGTAGCGTGAAATCTTGCTGACATCATTTTCGTCCTGTTTGCGTTTGATCAGTGAAAAATCAGTGATTACCAGGCAAACCGCTGCAAACGGGCTTTGTTTGTGGCTCGTCTGAATTACCCGTCTAACGACCGACGATGGCCTCATTCTTGCAATCCGCTAAAACTTGTCCGGAGGTCAGCCGTCCCTATTAGCCGAACATCACATCAATTGGACTGATGAGTCACGTGCGGGCTCCGGACCAAATGAAGGCATGCCCTGATTGGTCAGAATACCAGCCAATCTGGATCGAACATCTTCAGCTCGACGCTTCTCGCACCCTCGCGGAAATTCTAGCACGACCTTGTGGAACATTCTGTGATTACCCTATAAATACAGTTGTAATAGTTTTCCTTTGTCTCCATAAAAGGCTGTCTGAAGCTGCCGTGCCTTTTGATATACCATAGTGGGCGGAGCAGGAAACCAAGGGACCGACACATAGTTGCACGACCGTTCAGGAAGGCACAACACTTCTAACATGCGTTATTTTACATGCCGCAAAAAATGCTGGTCGGTCCGTTGATGTAGTGGCCCTTCTGTCTTGTCACCATAATCCTGAGTGGACTGACATATGACATTTATAACAGTACAGTCAACAGGTCTGCGTCTGTCGCACATCGTGAACACACTGAGGATTTCTTCCTAAATGGTGACGTTTGTAAGCCATTTTCAAGCTTGGTAAACTAACCAACGACCAAATGGAGCCACTCAAACCACCGGTATTCTGCAACATGAAAAACCATCTACGAATTCCGATTTCACCTGAGCAAAAGCTTGAAAGTTTACCCATTGCTGGCTGTTTTTTATTCTGATTTATCCACTTTTCTTACAATAATTCCCCACAACAGGCCAGATCCTACTCCTTCTCTTGCCTGCCTCGTCACTGCACCTGCGGACGGC
Source organism: Opisthorchis felineus (assembly GCA_004794785.1). Classification (NCBI taxonomy): domain Eukaryota; kingdom Metazoa; phylum Platyhelminthes; class Trematoda; order Opisthorchiida; family Opisthorchiidae; genus Opisthorchis; species Opisthorchis felineus. The sequence goes on along the minus strand of SJOL01000719.1, from coordinate 760,267 downwards.
GGTAATTTCCACCATAGACAGGAAACGTTTCACACAATTCTCATTTTTTCGGTTTCAATTTTGCAACCTCTACCTTCCAGATGTCATTCTGATGATTTCTAGGCAATTCACCCAGTGGAAACTCCTAAATATTTTTTGGTCTTGTTTTTGTCTCGCTATTTCTTTTCTGCCTGACGCTGATCGTTTTGAGATTTGTTTTGTTGAACTATTTTATAATTCTCACAACTATCTGACAACTCTAGATTCGTTCAGATAACGTTTTTTGTCAAGATTTTCCTGCCACTAATATTGTGTTGTGTGTGTAACCCTTAAAACTAAATATGGAAATTTTAAAACCAAAACACAGCGTAAGTTGTTGCAGTCGACATTTTCGGTCGACCTGAGCAACTGCTTTCAAGGGTTTCTACATCAATTGAATACGGGTAGAATGCAGCGTTTCAGAAGAGCTTGGTAAACAAAACAAAAACTACCCATTGTTTACCAAGCTCTTCTGTGACGATGATTTCTCAGTCGGTTCCAAACCTTTTCCAATTGATTGAAAATTCACCGTCCGCTATCTTGTCTTCTGACTGGTTGCTTCCTCAGATTAGTTGGCAGTCAGAGGCGACCAGAGCGTGTGGGCGTGTGTTAGCTCTGTGTGTGCATGTGTACGCGTGAATGTGTGTGCTCCTTCTGGCACCGTTGTTCTGGTGCTGGTTGGGATGCGCCATTGTTGAGATCCCCGCTTGACATCTGGCCAGTATGCCTACTAGGTTGTGCAGTAAGTCCAAGCCGGATTGACGGTGGTCACCGTTCGAATACCCCACAGAAATGGCACTCCACTGGAAAGATTTTTCGAGATCATGATATTAAAAAACATTCTTCAGAGATGATAACGCCTTAAAACGACACCCGGTTAGGGCTAAGTGCCCTATTAAACCGAAACATAGCACCGACTGCATCTACCAACCCCGCTGTGCAGAATATCTGGGCGAATACATTGGCCAGACAGCAAGGCAATTTCATGTGCAAATCAGAGAGCGCAACCGACAGGCGCGTTTTCGTCCTCTTGGACGCGACTCAGCCATTGCACTCGAAGCACATGAGTCAAGCCATCAAATCAACTTCGACAGTACACGTATACTCTAGCCAAGATTCAAGTCACACTTGGAACGGGCGTACGCTCAGGCTCAAAGGATCAACACAACCGAATTGCATAAACCGTAGTGATGGCGCCAGCTTGGACTGGCTTACACTTACTGCAAAACTTAGTATGCACAGTAGCAAGATGTCAACAGCTGGCAAAAGACAAACGCCGGCTAATCCTAGTCAAAGTACACACACAACCACGCCGTGCATACATACAGAGCTAACACACACGCACACGCGCTGGTTGCGTCCGAGTAGCAGCTGATTTCAGGAACAAACCAGGCAGAAGAAATGATAGCGGACCCAAATGACGCTGACTGGTATTCAGTTGATTACAGAAAAGTGGGATTGTAACACCTTATACCACTATGCTGTGTTTTAACGTTAAAATATCCATATTATATATCACGTGGGGCCCAATCATCGTAACACTATCCGAACCAAATGTGGCCCGGAACTCCTCAACAAATATCAGCTTACTATGCGTCTAAATTCCGACTTCTCAGTTTGAAACATTCTTCTCACCGCTGAAAGATGTTTCATCCATGAAGATAATGTGTCCGTTGGGTTATTTTTAACACTTTGACGCCGAAGCTTTTGTGCCCTGTTTTCGTATGCTTCTTTCTCATCAAACTCCCGGCCTATTTAAGGGACTTCCGTCTGCTCTAGCTGGCGTGGAGTTTGGATTAGTTCTACTGTAATATGCCTCATTGCTTGCTTGCAATTTTAGTTCACCTGCGTTCCATAAGATATCTAATCCTCTCCACTTAGCTCCCTGTGATCAGCAGATGTTTTTCGTTATCCTGTCTTAAAGAATAGCTTTGTTAAAGCATGTACGTATACTTGGGTACCGTTAGGCACTATTTCAATGCAATCGGTAACGCTGGTTTGTGTACGAGATATCCACCTTAGCGCGCAAACAAAAACGATTTTGTGTTTTTTTGGTTTGAAATACATGCGCAACTGTAAACAAATGGTGGCAAATTTGGTTGGCCGGTTAAGCCCCCCTCCCCAAATAAATGCTAATATCGTACACCAAAGTTATGAAAAATCTGCACCTGAGATTCGTCTGTAAAAAGTCTCGACGGAAAAGAAATGTCGTCATTATGAAAAACGTCAACCTCCAGAGGAATACGTTTGCCGTAACTGAGCAAAAAAACCACTTGCTTCACTGGTCATGTATATACCAACTGTCGCTTGCGGCAAGTCAAACTGAGTTTAAATAATCGATAATCACCGGTGAAACAAGAGAGAATTGGTTGAGAAAAGCTTACATTGCCATCTCAAACTATGCTATAAATTTTTCATCACGAAAAGCTGTGGTGGGCAGTCCATATACTGCTTATACTGAATCGTCGTTTGTCAAAGAGCGTTTCTTGTCCACTTCGGAGGGTGCAAGCAGACAGTTGGTCAGTCTTTGTCATGACAGATGGTAATATTGGATTACACAACTCTGGGTACCGTCGGTGTGACTCACCTTCCACGATGGGGTCCACGTGATTTCTCTTTTGCATATTTGATGTCTGCAAATTATGGCTCTACTCAATATCAGTAGCGTTCCTATTGTCATTTTTCATCCAGACTGCCCGAATGAGCTTCTAGAGGTGCAGTCACCTTGGAATGATTGTGGTTGGCTGGCACTACCCCATCCACTTTTATTCTTTTCTTCATAACAGGCCTCTTAAATAAATTATGGTTGAGGTGCATGAAAGCATCAGTGTTAAACACTGATGTTATGCTGTTCATGATGAAGGTTTAATGGAATTAGAGTCAGCTTACCAGGTGCTCCGACACGCAGCTGTTTTCAACCAGTAGACGGGAACAAACTTGTGAATTTTGGTGAAGCAGGATAAGTCAATTATGAGGTCTCGGATGCGTTCGTTATTAGGCGTTTTCAGTTGCGCGAAGCCCTAAAATGAGGCCTCAGGTACCGGGAAAGTGATTGTTATGGAACTGAGTACACCTCACAGGAAATAAGAGATCCAGTAGCTTGTTCATTTTGGGTGGAAATCCAATGAAAAATATGTTCTATTCAGCTACTAAGAAACAATTCATTCTCTGATAGCTTTTACGGAAAATATACATAGATTTTAGTAGTCTGCATACGATTTTTCCTTTGCCTTTTTTAACTAATTTTTATTATTATACTCTCATCAAGCTGAGTGAATATTGTATCTAGAAGCCGTCTGAGCGCTCTAAAATGGTGCCATTTACAAAGAAGTAACTTTATTTCGTTTTCACGTGACTGATTCAGGGGCAGGGGATATATTTTTACTCCTGTAAACACATTTACCGCAAACGCTGTTAGTGCCGCCTGACATTTTGAGCAAAAATTAATAAGCAGTAGAACTTCTCAAAAGTTTGGACAGTGTATCCAGTGTTTCGCCTATAATTTCGTGATTAGTTCGATCTAGAAGAACCGCCAAACACTTGTTTTTGTGTTCGTCTTACACGGGTGACGTATCCGTTTCGCCGGCGCAAAACAACCTGGAGGCGAGAAGGAAAAAAACGCTTGATCCGGCTTATCCGTGTAGTAGAAGCGGAAACCGGATTATTTGGTTTCGTTGACGTCAGTGTGCCGAGGAAGCCAGACAATGAAGATGAAAAATGTGAGTATATGGAACTGACCTGGTTAAATTGAGTTCCGATTCCCGTCTCTTGACTCTAATGCACGTGAGGCTTTCGGTTAGGTGTTTGTTCACCAAAGCCGCTAAAAATTCCGCATGTTTGAGGTTTTTACCAAGGCACTAAACGTGGATAAGTCTTGCTAACAAGAAATTCGCATTTTTAACCTCAGAAGTAGCATCAAACTGGCTGAAAAAGATTTCGTTTGGACTCGCGGATAACACCACATCGGAGGACATCGTCAACCCACAAACCAAAGAGATTATTTGGTCGTCTGTGTAGTAACTCATGGGTTCAGGTAGAACATGAGGTTGACGGAAACTCGGGGATTACGCCTACCCGAGAGCCCTAAGAAGGGTGAAACCAGTCGCGAACTGCCAAAGAGTTTTAAAAAACCTTCTGGGTAGTTTCGTTTATGAAAATATACAGCGATATCTTGAATATCGTACCAACTAAAACATGGGACGGCCTTTGTGCAGCACATTCAATTGAAGAATATCATAAACGAGAGATTTATTTGAGTCTCCCGTGAAAACTCAGTTGATGTACAAATGAGTGTATTAGTCGAGAACACTAGACTTAGTTTAGACTCGGGGATGAAACTTCATCGGAGGACAGTCGACAACCCATAATCTAAACAAATTATTTGGTTGTCCGTGTAGTAACTCAGGGGACTATTTAATAGTAAATGCCGGTGGTGAATTACCAGGACTTCAGTTGTGCCCTCTTGTCTACGAGTAACTATGCATTTATGGTTCAGAACCATTGGTTTAAATCTGCTGTGTGAGCATTCCGGACACGTCATACGATTTGAGTGCGGCTGGATACGCACACAGATTTCAAGTTGCAGAAAAGCGTGAACCTGCCACGACCGGAGCCAACGCCATCAATCTTCCACAGTCTACATAGCACTCCACAAGTTCTTTATAGCTTGGTTTCTCATACGAAACCTTTTGAGTTTACTTGTGTGCGATCTGCAACCTTGAAGATCCACAGCATATCGTGATTCATGGAATCAAAACCAGCTACACGTGTTTTCCAAGTCTGTACTGGCCAGTATGTCGCTATCGTGATTGTTTTGTAGGACTTAAATATATTTCTTCGTTCATTAATTAGTTTAGGGGAAAGTTACATGTTGTGGAAACGCAAATCAAACGGACTTACACTTGAGCGGTATATGACACGTTTGGTGTCATTCTGGCACAAAATCATTGATTTTTCTTAAACCCTGGCAGTGATGCAACTGGTAGCCCTACCATTCAGCATTGCGCCGCAAACAAACCCGTGTTTGGTTGATGGAGTTCCACCTTCAGTTATAATCATGTATGGAGGCAAAGAAATGTTGAAACAGTGGGTGAACAAAACCACCTGAATAAGTTTCGTTAAATGAATTGGTTTTGCTTTTTGCCCGAGAGTCTTCCTTGATGTTGGACCACACCAGGAGATATAGGATTTCTTTGTGTTCGGTCCCCAGGTAGGCTGACGTGATTTCAGGGAAATGCTCTGCAACATCGAGCCCAGGGACAGTGCTCACTGTGAGATAATTAAGCCCTAGCGCTAACTGAAAATTGTTGTCCAAATTCCATTGTCATATTTTAGTGTTAGAAATATTTTTACAATCTTACTCCAAAACAGGTATTGACCTGCGTTTTATGTCATTCCTGTTATTGACCCTTGTGTACGGGTTTAGCATTCACGACGGGGAGGCACTTTACCACTTTTTGGCAGAAGCCATGATAGTGATATCACACTTACTATGAAATACCAAAAATTGAATCCTGATGAAAATCAGGTGGATCGGCATCATGAAAAATCAAGTCACTCAGGTGAGTTTGATTAGTTTGTTTATTTGTGTTTGTACTTGTACACTTCGATATTAGTCCCTCGAAGCTATCGATACAAAACAACACAGGTTGCCGCCCTCCTATTTCGATTTATCTGAAAGTGTGGTGCTTTGTGCAAGTAACGTTGTAGCGTTTTGTATCGGTTTACGTCTAACTCACGAAAGAGTAAACTACTGCGTTGTTCTCAAGATTTTTTTACGTTTTCCTTGATTAGTATTGCACAACAAAACTAATGATGGTAAAGATTCAACTGAGATTTTCTCCGGTCATTGAGGTCAATCCATGCTGGAAAGCTGAAAAGCAAAGTACAGCTGTTTCATCCTTATGGGGGAGCATTAGCACTGCGTACTTAGGACACCCCGGAAAATTCAGTCCCGCACCCTCCTGACTAACAGCTTGAGCACTTAACCGTTTGACTGCCAGCGGCTGATCAGCAATGTGAATACAGCGGCACTCATCGTTCACTCACGGAATCCACACCATCCGGCCACGTACTGACTGCCTGCTTGAATAGCGACTTCTCAGATTAAATGCTCACTCGTGATGCGAATCCTTTTATTCTTCTGAGCTAGCTATAGTCTGCTGAATATTTTTAAAAAAAATGTTTTACTGGTTTGTCGTGTGGTTTCCAGCCTAACGTCCCTACAGTTATCGCCGCTTAGCACCGTTAAGCAATGACGCGGTGGGGGTTATTACGACAGTTACCGACGAGCTTCAGCAACGCAATCCATAAGGCTAGCCTGGTTGCTGCAAAGTAGCTGCAACTTCCCTACCACATGGTGCTAGTGACCAAAATTCGTTGGCCAATAACGGCTACCAGGGGATAGACGTTACAACAAGGAGCGGTGTGTAAATCTAGGAATGACGAAAGACAGAGATGATAACACCATATCAGGTGACGGCAAGGCAGACGTTTACCGAGTTTTGTGATCTGTACGAAAGCTGTAACTTACTTGTCTCGAGAGATTAGTTTCCTCTGTGTGTGTCACTTGAAAAACTGAGATATTTTGCTGTAAGGGTAGAATAACAAGTAATCTGTCGTGTGCTCTGCCTGGCTAAGTCACCCGAGGTAGCTGAGATAGGGTCAGGTGATTGTCACGGTGTTTATCATTTTTATCGTCTTCGCACAATCTCAATTCTCCGAGGGAGCAGAATGACTTCGCGTTCATTTTCATCCAAGTTGTCAAATTCCCAAGCAACGTTTATGAACGGGCTGATTCAATATAATAAGGGTAGAATTATAGACGTAATAAACTAATCATAAGATTGCTGAAAATTTTTCGACGGCCGCGACAAGTTTCGCCCTTCTTGGGGCTCATCAGGTAGGCGCAGTCCCCGAGTTTCCATCAACCTTATGTTCTAATTGAACCCAAATTGCATGAAATTAACGAAATACACTCATTTGCAAGCAAATTTGGTTTTGCGAGATACTCACCTGGAACCCAGCTGAATCTCTCGTTTATGATGTGTCTAAGCAAGTGAATATGCTGTACCAGACAGCCTCATGTTTCACTTGGTACGGTATTCGAGATATCGGGATACGTGTATAGGCGTAATGCACTAATCATAAGGTTGTTGAAAATCCTTCGACATAAACATCATAAACAAGAGATTAAGCTGGGTTCCAGGTGAGTCTCTCGCAAAACCAAATTTGTTTGCAAATGAGTGTATTTTGCTAAGGGCGGAATTAGTTACGTACCTGGATTTGCCTACGTTTATTTCCCATTTGTTTTCGTAAAAGCAAATGACAAGTAAATCGGTAGATAACGGCCAGCCGTTTAACATTAGGCATCCATGTCACATATACTAGAATGTGATATTTGTGTGTGCTTGTTTTGCGTTCCTGGATAAAAATGGATCGGGAATCGCCCACACTTTGGTCCGTTAATGTTAGTATTGGTACCACTCTTGCAGCATATTACACTGCTTTGCAAACACGATATTTTTTATGGCAAATACAATAGGAGGCTATGAAGTTTCACAAAGCTCCGCAACTGGTCCAAAGAAGTGTGCCGTTTAATCATTTTGTTTATGGGTAATTGTGCTTAGACATCCACGTGACTCAACAAATACCCCGATCTGCACACTACTTGGGCTTTGCCAGGAGATTCAACTCAGTCCAGCTTAATCTCCACCACAAGGTGGTCGTTTATGATGGTCGGCGAGTTTTCGGCAACCTTATGAGTTGTGTGCCCAGTTTATCTTACATACCTCTTTTGTTGGCACAGCTAAGCGGAATATGGCTTGTCTGACTCTTAGTGTTTCCGGAAGCACGGCCCCAGAACAATTTGATGGCGCCCAATGAGCCTTTGCGAGTGATCCCGCCGTGATGACCTGGTTGATGCCTACAAGCTAAGCCTTTGTTCGAAAATTCTCTAATACAGGCACCAAGCCCTGTGTCTCTCAAGACTCACAATTTACCGAGCTGAAATTTCGGCAATTTGTTTCTGTGTGTCTTGCAGTTCTGGAAACATTGGAATAAATATGGCGATGTTGGACATACTGATTTTTTTGGGACAGCGAATGCCACATAAATTTATATTTTCAGGCCATAACATGTCTGACAACCTTTAGCTGCAACTACTCACGTATTATGAGAATGCACTTGTGGTCCAGGCAACCAGTGTCATAATTATGAGAAGCATTTTTTAAGAAACCATGGAAATATATGATTATAAAACTACACGTACAATGAACACCTGTCCATCTCAGAAGAATGTCTACTCGACTGGCGCCGACTTGTTGAGGCCGTTTTCGCGGACTGTCTATTTAGCGCGTATTTGTCTGGGTTGTAGATAGCTTCAGTTTTCAGCCAAAGAGGAGAACTACAGAAGCCTGTCTGTTGTGGAAGACCATGTTGCCGCCCGAGTCAGTTTGTGAAGCATCTCGTATAACGCCTTTAAATGACGATTTTTCTCCCCTTCGCCAAGGAATGCTGTGATTGGTCTTATCTCAGTGACCGACAATATAAAGACGTGAATGAGCATTACACCGCCCTTTTCTAACAAAAGTTTTGTGAGCCCGGGGAACCTAAAACACAGGACCAAGGGATGGACATGATAGAATGTGACTAAACTAGTCAATTAAATTAGTTGGCCAAGTTAGTTGCTTGAGAACATCATAAACGATGAATTCAGCTGGGTTCCAGCTGAGTCTTCCGTCAAAACCAAATTGGTATGCAGATGAGAGTATCAGTCAAATAGCCGCGGAAAACTTCGACAAGTAAAATTTTTCCAGGTATTCGATGATAGTCAACCACAATTTTGATAAAATTTTTAGCTAAACAACGGTAGCGCGAATCATCCATCTTAAGCAACAGCCAACCTGCTGTATCCTGCGAAAAATGTAGGAGCGTTTCCCTACTTCAGTTTAAAGTTGCAAACCTCTCTGTGTAATGTAACACATGGCAACAGTTGATTGCTAATACTTGCATGTCTTACCTGTTGCCTGTGAAGCACCCCCCGTTGTGCTTTATTTGTTGTCCGGAAAAGATGAACGGAGAGGATGAACTATGTCAGCTTACGTTACAGGTCAATCTACAAGCTCCCTAAAATAATTCCTCAATGACAGCTAGTTCTTCGAGAAGGTGGAATTAAACTAAACCTGTAGGCAACAGAGACAGCATAACTTACCTTAGCGCCTAATCATCCTAGATGAGGTCGGGTAGTCTTTGCCGCCAGCTACCGGCGTTGTTCATCGATCATCCACTTGGCGCATGGAAAATTGTCACAGAATAAACTAAAAATACTCAAAACAGCTGATTGGTTTGTTCGGCATCTTAAAGGTTTTTGAGACACTGCAACCGGAAAGATTCAGGATTGAGAGCAAGGCTATGGAAAGTTTCCTCCTCTAAAGGTTCTGAACAAAAAATCTCCAAAAAAGAGTTAATGAGCCGCAGTGTGCAAAGATTTCTTAAACTCCTAGATAATGGACACTTTCTGGAGGGAGTCGCTTCTGGCCAGGAACAAAACAATTGATTATTCGTTTATGGAAGTAAGTATTTTGAAAAAGAACACAAATATGCCACTAAATTCAGCGTTATTCTAGTCAAGTCATTAGCCAGCTATGGCTGCCTGGTTAACCACAAGCTGATTTGAAACCAGAAATTCCTGGCGAAACAGGACACTTTTATTTATACGGAAAGACCCCGCATAACAACTGTGCAGGCTGGAAACATTTCGTCCTTTTTCAACGTATCATCGGAGGTTAACCGTAGTTGGTCTCCCAGACGAAAGCTTGGGCTCGAGGAGACAGGAGTTTTCCATCGGAATAGATCACTTAGTTCAATGTGTGTTGCACTTAAAGTAGATTTATTTATATCAGAATAAATGACGTAAATTCGAGAGTGACTTGAGTGTACAAAAAATGTTTGGTTAAGATGAGAATGCAAATCACTTGTAAACACGCATGGACGACGAGGACTTGAGAATTAGCGACTTCATAGGTGGTAAGGATTCATAAGACAATATGCATGATTGGGTTACGTGAATGGCCGGGTGTGGACTTTTCGGGGTATCCAGAATTAGGAAAAGCAGTTGGGAAATCACTGTTGGGCTTGAACGAGGAAACCCTAACTAGGCTGATTTCTACAAGCCCGTGAGAACGCTGGATAACTGCTCCGTTGTTTGACCAGATCAACTCTCGCCGCAGGAGCAGGTAAGTGTATAAACACAGGTGTAGTTTGTGCACAGCAAGGAGTTTTTGGAGAGCTCGTTCATATTCCAAATTATTTCGGCAAGTGAACCTTGTCGTCGAATCCTTAAAGAGATTAATGAGTTGCATACCGCCACCAGTTCCTATCCAGCTTTTTTCTGAGGATACAACTCACTTCTAGGGTAGAAAGAGTTACGCCGCTCGTCGCTGAACGGCAAACTGTTCAGACTACAAGCCGGAGAGTCGTGAGTTTAAGACTCCCCAGAGATTCCTAAGAACCGCACTCCTGATGACCCCCAATGCAGTGCTTCTCGGCTTTTCAGCCTAGGTGAGCTTCTCTACGTGCAACCTCATCGCTGAACATTGTTTATATTTACGCATCACAATCACATCAGAAGTGAGAGTTCCCTGTTAAATTTAATTCGCCAAAACCTAAGGCAGAGTACTCCCCAGAAAGTCAACATCACTCAACTAGACGGATGCGCACAATTGGGCTTTGGAATAATTAACAGTGATAACAGGCGGTGGGGTGAAAAACTTGGACAAGGAAGTTGGTTTTAGCTTTTCTTGAAGTCCTTATTTAGTCCATCCATCCAGCTAGCTTGAGGCCCTGGTCTTCACTTACTGAAGACCCTTGCTGTTTCAGCAAGCGCGTCCGAAGGCAAAAACTGAGTTGTTGACTGCTCTGTAGCGGTAATGCAGCGGCATTAACTTCCTCCACACGGTCATCAAAATTGTCAGATTGTTTCACGAAAGTTTTACCCAAAAATCGAAATTTCGCCAGAGAAGATGCCCTGATTTGAAAGCGCGCATTCTAAACTTGCTTTCATTCATCTTTAGAGCGCTGATATTCCTGCAAACTGGAAATTTAATGTGCCAACGACCAAAATTCAATAAAATTAAGCCACCAGGACTGGACGTATGTTGTCTCAGTGTAGGCTGACACATCCAAAATGCACCACTTTACGAGAACACGCCCCGTGACGAAACGACGTACTGAGAGTTTTACGTCAATTTTCGGTATGTTTGCATCCGATTCGCTCGACTTATCATGAGGCATTGTTCTGCAATATCTGGCTGTCTGGAACGACATTTAAGTAAAAAAACCACCGAACTAACCCTGGGCGATCCAGAATACGACGCTTATGATGTGGGACTGGAGGCCGCTACCTTATTCTCGTCGGAGGTGCGTTCTCTCAGCTAAGCTGTGGTAAATCCATGCTTCCCGTCAGTTGCATGCCTTTCCAATTGGTCAGACGGTAATTTGATCCAGGTTCCTCATGGCAAGTTCGATGTAGCACCAGGTTTTACGTCTATGCCTGGGCAAGGCTAGGTTTTTGGATCATCAAAATTCACTGTACTCAACTGCCCTTCTAACTGTTATGCTTCAAAGTGAATGTACCCTACTTTTCTGAAAGCGGTTTGCTGAACTCGGTAAGTCAGAATTTAACCGTAAGTCAAAAGGTTTTTTTCGAGATTCTCTCGGGTAGTGACAGCAATATTTCCATGGACAGGGTGTCAACAGTGCCAAAAATTCACAAAGTTAACGGCTTTCATGTTTCTCTGTATTTCATTTCCGGGTAAAGTCGTGTTTGATATTTGATCACGTTAAAACTAGCTGATTCGTTTAGCACAGATAATCTGTAAGGACCTACTTGATATTTGTTGGTGGTGGGGAAACACGGTCCTGGTGATATGACAAGACGTTTAGCATCGCAATAACCAGTTTTTCTCGTTTAGTTTTGGGACAAAGCCAGGAGTTCCTGAAGCGTCATTCCGGATCCTTTCAGACCAATCTTTCCACCGGGAACACGTTTCCTTGTTCGGGCGTGATAATCCTGGTGTGTCCAGCGTGGAATAGTGGTGACACGTTAGCTCTGCTTGTCGGGTATCCGGATTCCAACGCCCTGGATGGACGCCCTGATAAGCTCTTATAAAAAAAGAAACTCGGCCCAGTGCTCTCTAGCTTGGCGTAGGATCATCGAAACAAGTGCGCCTGGACGGAAAAGGACAGCTAGCTTCTCTGCATTTTGGACAGTCCATGACTGACTTAAAATGCCTAAAACACTAGATTTAATTTGGGGATGCCCAGAAAAAATGAGCCATTATTTTTTTGATGTTTAGACTACTCGACAGTTTGTGCATTCCACCTGGTTTAACTGGCTCATTTCAGTCTAATTTCGGATTTTTTTAAACAAAATTCTGACTTATGTCCAAACTAATCAGGGTACATATCGTGCTGACCATAAATCATCCGCAAAGCGCAACATACATCTCACCCGAAATGTCACTTTTTGGATTTTGAAGTGATTGGTCAGACATGTTTCGCACACTTCATATATATTTTGATCAAAACCAGACAAAGTAAGTTGCTGTTGTCAACAGTTCTCACCGAGGATTGTTATATAAAAGCCAAACTAATGAAATCTCCCTACCGAACGCCGCAATTATGGTACACATTCTGTTGTGAGGGGACGTCTATTTTTCCTAAGGAAGGAAAATGATATCCTCGCCAACCATGTTTAAGATCGATTTTTGCACAACAAAATGTGGAATTTTCGCCCCAGAAAAGTAGAGTGTTTATGTGAGGCAGTTTTTAGCCGAAGACGCCCACCATAGGTTAGATATCATTCTGTCGACATCCCTGAAAGAAGTATGATAACCGCAGAAGCTCACAGAATGTCTGAACTACCAAGTTCATCAATGGAATTGAGCATCGTTCCTCTGCTACCGCAGCGGTTATCTTTTGACTGTCCATCAGGTTAGTAGTTCCTCCATAACCTTCAAAAATTCTTTATTAAACGGTTTTGGTTAGATCGCTCTCACAGATATAACCCCACCTTCTTTGTTTATCGTTCAGTTGGAAGGAAGCTAGATCATGTCGGCGACGTCCGGGGTGGGGGGAACAGTAGCATGCAGTGAACAACTCCGGTTACACTCAGCTGTAAGGCAACAATTGACTTTGAAAAAGCTGCACACCGTGAATTCCATCACTTTTGTTTTCTCACACCTGCACTAACCATAACAGCAACAATGCTTAAAAGTTGTTTGCTGTGGAGACCCGCACTGTTGCAAACAGGGTTCTTTTCATATGCGGTTGGTGTACCTCTATGCTTTCAATTGTTTATGAACTATCCGCGGCCAGATTGTAGTGAGACTCGACTTATGTTTCTTCACGTCTTGGGAATTCTACTCATGAGTAATGTATGGCGGTTAGTTTTTAGGTCACAGAATAAACGAGGGACATCCAAATCCTTGGATTTTATGCAAAGCGGGTCTACTTTTATGTCGGCTGTTTAGTCGCACGACCATACTCGTCGAGTATGAGTTCAGTATATATCTGGCACAAAACAGGGTGGCGTAAGGAGATCTGAGGGATTTGAAGTGAAGACACCGTTCAAAAAGTGAAGTCAATCTATGCAAAAAATACCGACACGCATTGTAGAGCTATTGTATCCTCACTGTACCCCTCACTAACCTCACTCGAACTCGGATATACTGACCGACTACGAGGAATGTGATTACAGATGAAAGAGCTGTACCATGGTCTTCAGTTACAGAATGAAACTCCTATTGAAAATATTTCCACTTTTTGTGACATTCAGATGCTTTCAACCTAATCTTGATTTGAAGGCTGATTTTAGTCTACAAGGAATGTGGTCAGTAGAACGGAGGTTGGCCTCAAGATAAGTAAGCGCAAGCCTCAATCATTTGTTTGTGGGATAGCATAGAATGAGATGTGCTTAACCAACTAGCGATACAAAATAAATTCGGAATATCTACGGTTTCGTATCATTGAGTGTTATTTCCCTTTAACCAAATGTGATCCGCAAAAAAATGTCGGGCGCCAATGCAATTAACGATTCACTAACGGGACGAAATCTCTAGTGAACATTAACAAATCCCCTTACACCATTGTCGACTCATTTCCTCTTTGCAATGTAGGTAGACCGTGCGAAAGCAGGCCCATTTTTCTTCTGGAAGCAGCCACTATCAGAGTTTAGTGACAGGCCCATTTATGACTTTTCTCAGCGTACGAATAGCCTGTAAGCTATGCCAAAAAACAGCAAATGGCCATCATAACTTCGTTTATCCAGCAGTATGGCGTTCAAAAACGTTCACAGACAGCTCATAATGTTCTTTTATCAAACCACATGTGCTGGTGGAGTGGTGGTAACACACACACGGTCAGATTTCCGGAGCTGAAACCCCGGCACTGCCAAGAGTATACACTAATGATGAGCAAAAATTAAGTCAGCGGCTTCCCCGTTTGGCGCAGACTCACCAGGATAATTACACCATGACAGGTGGACGACTGTTCAAACGAGAGTGATGTGAATGTGAACAGTACAGATCCCGCAAACTTCCACGACTAGATCCGAACTGTAGCACAATTTCAATTGAATGAATGACATGTTATGTAACAATCCGGAGACTCTGACGGACACAAAACAAACCCAACAATCTCAGAAGGTGAAGTGATTCGCATTACAAAAACAAAAAAGTTCATGTTTGTGAAGAGACGAACTAGTATCAGGAAAAAGGAACCGACCTGTTAGTGCGATGATCATACATTCTTTTTGAGATTCAACGCACAATTAAGAGGGGTGGGTCTTCATTCAGGTTCTGTCACACACACCATGCCAACAACCCGCCAAGTTTCTAGGGCTTCACGGGAGTACACAAGCGGGAATTTCACAAAACTCAGTTGTAACTGCTACCAATAAGCTAACGGAAAAACTGACCGAACACCTCACACTGATACTTAGGCCACTTCCGCGAATCACTTCAAGTCAAAGTCTTCTTAGACATTTGGAAAAAATTTGCCAAGATGTGTTGACCACACGTCTATCATCACATTTCTATTGAAGCAGCTTTTATCTATCCGTAATTTGGTGTGAACCTTCATTCGCTTTACGGTGCAAATCGGGAAAACAAAGAAAATATCTGCTCTCCAACACGACAACGCTTCTGGGGTCCATCAAGTTAAAAAAACAAGCCTCCAGTCTCAGCACAACCTAAAGTTTACTTCCTCTTACTCTCTGAACATGAACAAAGAAGTAACTTGTACACACGTCCATTAAACGAACCAAGTTTGCGGTAACCCCGGTTACTTACATAAAACGGTCGCCGGGATCTTTTTTCATACAGCAGTTTTGAATGTTCTTACATTGAATCCATGCAATCTAAACGCAGTAATCAGTCCAATAGTCATTCAAGTCTAAGAGATGCAAACTCGAGACTCACGGTATACTTTTCTGGAAGTATTAGCTCTATAATCTCCACCGCAAATAACCCTTCTCAAATAGACAACGCTCTGCAGGGGCACATAATCCGCATGAAAGAACCTATTTACCATTGGGATTATGGAACCAGTGTACACAATTAGGCATCTACATTAGGCTTGCTACTGAAGAACCAACGGTTTGGGGTACCAAACACAAGTGGCACCCTCTAGTCACTCTGAGAATCTCTATAGGATTAATCGGGATTTGACAGGCCTCGATCACTTAGCTAAGTGATATCGGGTCTCTTTTTTGAGGACTTGGATATGGTACTGCGAAACCTTGATGCTTCTACGCAGATGTCTTACACGAGACACTCATATGGGTCAACAAGCCACTGGATTATCTGCCGTCTGGATCGGTGCAGTCCATCACAAACAATCGGGTCAAGCAAGCTAGGCTGCATGTGACCCGCAGCGTGATCTCCATGTCAGACGTCAGCTATGTACCCAGCAAAAAAAGTTCGCCCATGGAACTTAACAAGGCGGGATAACATCCAAAAGTACCACACTGAGAGTAGCAAGGCACCAGAAAGGAAGATTCCCTCGGGTCCACTGTTGAGACCAAAACTAATTCCTGCATATGAGTCCAATGAGGTATTCCAGTACAAAAGCGGGTTAGTGGAATTTCGCGAGCCAGACCCACGTAATGAGTCATAAAATGGGGAACAAAATCGCTTGTGCCCATTTCAGGAGTACCATAAAACTTACAAGTAGTTCCATACCAATAAAACTACTTTCATACGTTTAATATTATCCCAAGCAGAACGCTTGGCGGCCGTTGCACAACACATCCCGTTGGGGGATAGTATAGGCAGAGGATTTAACATGAATTTGCTCCAGTCGCCTTTCAGTATCGGCTTGATTTGCACTTGAGTGTTTAGTCGGAAAATCACTGATGGATGTTTGGTCTTCCGCTTCGGAAATGCACTGATTTTGAAAAGGTCCCTGCTTATGATGAAAACGATTGACGATTTCATCTGATTTTATGTGCATTTTCACGACACTACCGCCTCTGGTGGGTTACGCTGGCGATACCGGATGGAGGGCGGCAAGGTTTGTCCAATCGTTAGTTTTAATCATCTAAGGAATGAGGCATAATTCAAACAGAACATCCTCCAGAGCAACGGCTCATTAGCAAATACTTAACAGTCCAGAACTTTAGACTCAACAAAAGAAACTACCACGGTGACCATGCAAGTAATTTGACTGACTTCCAAAGACCTCGCATGGTTTTGAAGTTCACATCAAATAAATGAATCACATTTAACACTGTAGTGGAGCAGCCTCTGAGTTTCGAGATGAAATACAATAGCGATTTCTCGGAAGAGACAAGCTTCTCACATATTGACTTGGTTACGGACTACGAAATAAAGGGTATCTATCATAGGCAGCTCAAGAGTATGAATTAGCAGCCAAACGAACCGGTCCAAGTGTTATAAACTATATTGGTAGTATATGGCAGCTCACACTGATGACCAAACTCCTTGACTGGAATTCTAATGTAAACTCACTTCATTTCCCTCATACTGTGGCCCTCATCTTACATTGAGATCAAAAACACCAACGGCATCCAACTGATACGCTCCCGTGTTGCAGGTGAGTAGCACCTGATAGTAGCGTTGACGAACGTTGATCTGCTTTGAAAACCGAAATAGTTGAATTACACTTGGCTTCCTCGTAAGAAGAACAATCCAGACAGCGATATACATCCCATTAATCAAATGCTCAAAATGACAGTTTTCTGCCACAACACATGGGAATTTATGAACTTACACACACACATGACAACCGCCATACTGTATGTTCAAAACCGAAAATCGATACATCGTGACTTTTTCCGTTAACCATTCAGCAGCTAACATAAATGTTTTCACTACCCCAAAACGATGGCATGGGGCGCACTGATGGAAATGGAACGTTCCGAGAAACGACGGGTTTGTTGGAGAAACAATAGGTGGGTTTCAACGAGAAAAGGTTTGACAAGATCTTAAACACCGCTACGTATTATGGCACGGTACCAAACAACGGTTTGAAAATCACAAACACTTCTAGAGTCATGGGTTATGATGCTCAGTTTAAACTAGGTGTTGTGTGTATATTGATTTCTCGGAAGATTTCCAGTCCCTTCATAAATCGAGTAATGGAAGTGAATACCAGCCACTGTTGAACAACAGGTAACCTGAGGATCGGGCAAAAATAATTATTTTGGGGTTATCGAACAAGTTTCCTTCCAAGACTATCTTACGGTCGCTGTGGCTGCCAAAAATCCTGAAATTGTGCCCTGTGGATGATGCCGTAACACACTTGTCCAATTAACAATGAAGCAAACGAAAGATTCATGGATTTGTCGGTATCTGTCAGCAAAACAACATTAAACTTACGGTTGCTGCGACGAAGAGCTTTTTTGTCCTGTGGATCTGCACCTTCCCTTCTAGAGAGGCAACCAGCTCTACACCCCAAGCTTTACAAGCGGTCCGACTAGACTTATATTGAAGAGGCAGTGTATCTTGTAACTGATGGTTTGAATTCTAATGTGGAGATCGTAAACTCATCTGCCTTGTCGACCAATTCCTCTGAAGGATTTACGTGCAATAATTTCAACGCTTATGCATTCTGATAAACCTTTTGATTCACGGAGTTGCCAGTTTATCATCTTAAGAGTCGCCTTTGGCCACTAATGGCCACTTCTCCAAGCACAGCGTACTCCCCATTCTGTGATCCTATAAATTATCTCGGGCTTGGGTCCTATCTCAGTATGTAGACGAATTGTTAGGCAGTGTCTGACGTTCTTAAGTACTCCAGATGACGCCCTGTGGAATGTTGCTTCTGCCGCTGTTCCCGTCGTTTTATTATCAACCAGAAAATAGTAAAGTTTGTCATCTTTGGCGCCGATGCCTGGTAGTAGGCAAAGTGGCAACTCGCTGAGGTGCAATCAAGTTTTATTGTTAAGGTGACTGATGAAAAAACATTGAGGAAACATAAGAGAACCAGAACGGTAGATCCAACTTATTAATCGATGGTCTTTGGCGCCTGAATGTATTTCGCTTTCTAGATACAAAATCGTAAAGCATTGTACCGTCCTGGTAATTGCAGAGCCCAAAGATGTTCACACAGATTGCAGACTACAATATGAAAACAGAAGACAATCACACTTGGAGGAGTTGACTGTTACTCCAATGAAACAGATGTTGGTAAGAGAGTTATTCGTCGTAGCATCGAACACTACAGGTGTAGCTCTAAGCCGACGAAAGAAACGAGCGAGGTCTTCCTGTCTAAGCACTAGGAAGAGACCGCTCAAGAAAAAAGACTAAATGGTCTAAGAACAAGGATACCCGGGGACTTTAGTCCGAAGGGAAAAACTACTTGCCTGCATTGGGATTCGTTGCACCACCATGACGAGGTTGTATTAAACCCACATTAGAGACTTTTTTCAACAGGCAAACATACTGAATCCACTTAAAAGGATGCACCATGTTTGAGGGTGTGCGTTTCACAACTAGCAAAACACATCAGAAGAATGTAGGCTACAGAAATGCGACACATAAGCAAAATATCTGAGGTGGTTGTTCGGTTTCTTGGACAGCAATTGTGGTATGGAACCTTGAGACAGGACATATGGTGTTAGTTTTTCTAAAGAATGGAACGAAGAAGAAATTCAAAAGGTTTATTTATTCGCTAGTTTAGTCCAAGTTTCGAAATAAGTCACGTGTCCTGTAATGAGTAGAGATGTGTGTGCAAATGAAGTCAGCAACGCCAGATACACCTACGAGTTGGAGCCTAGAAGTGGAGGCTTTCCCTAGATAAGAATGAAGGACGCACACTTGAAAGAAGAACTTTTCTTGCTGCAAAGGTACCTACAGGATGAACCTTGCGGCATCCACTGACAACCGTTTGGCTGAGCAATAAAACTTATGGGGCTGCCTTTAAATGTACCTTCTACAACACAATGAAACGGGTGTGAACAAGGTTACTGCCGATCCTGTGAAACACAGGTACTGTATCATCCAAACTGCACCAACACCAGGATAGTGACCTTTCGTTCTGCTTGTCGAGGGCAAGGTATCTCAATTTGTCAGTGCGCATGCCTCCAAAATGTCACACTTAAACAGGAAAAAGGAGAAAGCCCATGAACATTTTTCGGAACTGGTTAGATCTGGACCACCAACTGATTCAATTTTTCCGTTGAGCGATTTCAGTAGGGTCACAAATCGGATTAGTGGACAAACGCGGTAAAAAAATGCTGATGATGAGTTTTCCATTTGAGCAGAAGCGTGGTTCAGGGTGAAACGAAAAGCACTTACCAACTGGGCTCATTCATAAAGTGGACACAGGTACCTAGCTTGTTAAATTATCGAACGTCAACGGGATATTGGTATTGCATGGATGACAAAACTGATATTTGGAGGTCAAGACTAGTCCCTAGAGTGTGCCAGTGTCGCACTTGGAGAACTGCTACATCATGGATCAGGGGAAGGCACAATCATGCTAAATACAAGGGGAAAAACCAAGCAATTGCGTGCTTGCTTTACAAAACTCAAACGCAAGAACCGGTAGATAACTGAGTCCCAAGTGCACATGAAAAGCAGTGGGTCCAAATACGAACACGTATCTAAGCAACCTCTGAGGATGCAAGGACGGAGGGAGAACGGAAGGTAAAATTGCTTTGATGAGAATGTTCCAACAAGATCCACGTTCAGACAGGAAAGGGATTAGACTATGTTCAAACTAGTCCACTATTCGAAAGTCATAGAAGCTTGAAAGCAATTTAGAAGCACCATGCTCACCGCGGAAATGAAAAGCATGGATAGATGGCCAAATGCAGCAAGGGACCTTAATCGTACACCAATCGCCGTTCCCACAGGATACTGTGTATTAGAGTGTAAAAGCCTATATACCGAAAGTCCAGTGTCTTCAGCCGCCTGAATACAAACCGACGAGAAACTTAACGAGCCTCACAAAATTCTGGAAGCTTGTAAACGTCAATTTTTATCGCTACGCAGGCGACCAGGAGACGTGGGTTTAAACCATATAACCCACCGTTCCAGTATAAGTCAGAGACATACTTGGCCGACTTGCAGGACTTCCGAGTACCGTAAACCAACTAGATAATATGAGAGCAGCGCAAACGGACAATTTGCCGGCGGGGTTGTTCAAGCCCGGGTGGGCCGACGATGCAGAACAAACTTCTTCAAGTGAAATGCACAACTTGACGGTTGCGGGATTTCAAGGGTGCCACAGCGATTCATCTGCATAAAAAAGAAATATGTCCACGGAAAACTACCGTGGATTCAACTCTTTAATCAAAGCAGGCAAAATGATAGCATGAGTCTCGCTCAACCGGCTAGCAGTTGATAATATTATAGATGATACTACTGAGTAGTAGTGCGGATTTTGTGGTGGTGAAGACAAACTCCACTTACCATGAATTAATGTTGCAAGACACGGCCAAGAGTAATATCGTCAACGAACTCAACTTTTGCATTAGCTTTCTGTATATTTTACCAAAACCATCGACTCAGTCATTAGAGTACTACCCGGGAGGTTCGCACGAAAGCTTGGACGGCTGGACGAATGTGTCAAGCCCAACAGCATATTCCACGCAGATTGAAGCTGGGGAATGTACATTTATCTCCAGGAAGTTACAAATAGATTGCGGAGAAATGGAAACTCGTGTTCTTGTTCCACCCTTGTGTAGCCATTAATTACCGGCCATACTTTCCGCCTTTGCGAGGGCCATACGTCAGTGAATTACCTTTCGAATCGTTGTTTGCCAGAGTGAAAAGTTCTCTGGTCCAAACACCGCTGTGGTAGTCCAGTGTCCATATTCTACTACTTACGGATGGCTACAAAGCATTTTTCGATTCCCAGGCCAAAATACTGCAACTGACTGCGGCGTTTGTTTTGCAACATCTCTCAACAGCTACCACTAATTATTCAGCTGAATGGTCACGGATTTTGCTATCCCAGCGACAAACCCTAGGCAGAATTGAATAGCGATAACGAAATCAACGAACAAGTTGCTAAGGCTAGTGTAGTATTTGGCCACCAAAAGAAACGCATCTGCAACAATCACCACCCAAACGATGTGTTTACTTTCTTGACCGTTTTCACTTGCACTCTCTGCGCGACATCCTCCGGGACAAAGAGAAAACTCGAATCCCCGACATCGAAACCATTCGAAAGCAAACACTATTCGGACGAAATAAAATCCAATGCGAGACTAGTGCCGTTCTTTAACGATCTTGAAACGAACGGATACTGCTGTGGTTACAAGGAGCGTCGGACCCGCATCCTCTAGACTAGTGGACTAAACGGAACCGCTCAGTCAGGAACGGCACGCCTGCCGTGTGATTAACTCGCACATAGACAGGATATAGCGCCGCTCATTCGCCAATCACCTGATCCCCATCACTTGGTCACATGTGTTGACAGACTCCTCCAATGACGAGTAAACGCCAGGAGTCTCGGGAGATACGCACTACTCATGATTTCTAACAAGGATGAAAAAGCTTTTCATAGTAGGTTTGCTTCGCTTACAGGAGGAAATTTTCATCCAAAACTCTCAAATATCCTGACATTACCAACACAAATATACCTCTTTTATGATAATATTTTTATAAACCAGTTTCACTTAGCAATATTGTCCTACCATGTTTGGACTGGCTTAACGTGACTCCAGCTGTATTTGGGTGTCCTAACCAGCTTCTGTAAGTTGCGAAGTCGGTATCTTAATTCTGGCTTACAGAGGACAGTTGTTCTGGACCCTGTTAGACATCTGACCTACGAGCTCTGGCGTGTCTTTTTAACCTTTGTTGTTACTGTAAGCGCCGGCACACTAGACCGCAGCGAACCAAATAGCCATTTCCTACATGGCTAAAGTCGAACGAATTTGCAAGAGGTGATCACAAGTTTATTCTGAGCCATATCATAACCAGAAATGTTGGTCGACGGCGCAAGTAATACCAGTCTTTGTACTTGTCTCTCGTATTTTTCGGCGTCGCTTTCCTCAGTTGGTTACAATAGTTTGAAGGAAACGACCTAGCCGTGCAAGAAAATTTAGGAGAACTCCGTGCCCGGTAAAGTTTTCTCATTGGAAAGAATTTTGTTAGTGATGAGGTTCTACCTGAGAGGGGCAATGTTCTAATGTTTGGGACGGCCATAAAAATTACAGAATTGAACAACAAAAAAGGCAAAATGCCTTTTTTCTCTGAGCAGCTGTTGGCCGTCATTCTCATACCCATCAGTGATTATTACTGTTTACTGGCCTCCTACTGAACGCACGATTGGTTGGCTAACAATAGTTGTTGCCAAGAGATGGGAACGTGTTTTTTATCAACATCACAGCAACCTCACCGGCTGAAAAACACTGTTGACAAATGCAACGCGCAGAGACAGAAAACTGTGGTTTGCCTGTTGGATATTCGACGGTGAGGAAAATCTTTTCTAACGGTTGTTACAACAGAACAGAACGTCTTAATAAACAGGATCAAGAAAACTGCAGTTTGTGGTCTTATTGGATTGCATGCGATTCAGAATAACACAGTGTTCTACATCATGAGTTCTATCGAACAATCAATCAAATTGAATGCTGTGGAGAGGAATATGTGGTGACGCCAAGCCAGGCGTGGGTACACTTTTCAGTCACATAAAATCAAAGAAATAATTACTCTTAGGAACTACATCGAGTTCCGAATGGCACTGTAGCAGGGACGCTTGAATGAACCGCTAAAAACTACCGGATTCAGAGAGGCAAAAGCTTTGGGTGTTAAGTCAAACCGTGTATCAGTTCGAGATTGTCGTTCATTACTAAAGCACGGTGTGTTTTACTCAATGAAGCCGTGAAATCAGAGGTAGATTCACCGTCTAGTTTACTTTCGAGACGGTGGGGTTTAATCAGAACCGCGACAGAAATCTGACAGGCTAGAGAAGAATTGTGGACGCTATAGCGAGACAAGCTCACTGAACATGTCCTGTGGTTTCCATCTTGTAGGTTCAAGTATTTTTCCCGTAGGGTAACAAACTACTTAATAACGTGGTTCCGACCTTCAATTAAACGTGGCATAATGCATAAAAGCAGGCAATAATCTGGGAAATGATCCAATAGTTGCGTTTTAGAACTCAGGTAAGATAAGCAAAGCACTCGAATCCCCATTAGTTTAGGCCAACCATTTCCCAAGCTTTCTAATGATTTCGTCAGGAATTTCTTCTGGACATCTCGAAATGCGCGACGACCCCCATAATTAATGTTGAACTTAGCAGTAAATTTTCGTAAAACTGTTTTCATTAATAATCTCTGACTCAATCCGCCTACTCTTATCTGTGTGATGGATCTCGGATTGCACAGGAGTTGTCCAGCTGCATTTGCCTGGTCCTCATATTCGAAAGTGACCGCTGTTGGATTTCATTTTTGAGGGGTGACTATCTGTGTTCCACAAAACATCATTCACACCACGCAGTCAAGCAGGGATGTGGATGCGCTAAAAATGCGAGAAACCCGGTAGATGGTGCAAAAGACCAGATTACTGGTGCTGGAGCCGGAGTTAAGGCAATGCTTACTTGTTCTAACCCAGGAGCTTTACGACCAGCGCAGGATGTTAACATGGGCATGAGAATGGATACAAGCATCCGAAATTTTTCCACGAATTGCAATCTGAAAGGAAGCCACATAGTTTGACTCAATGAGGGTATCCGGCCCAAGGTAAGCACCTTTGGATTATTTCATATGAAAGACAGAGTTAAGCAAGCTACTCTTCTTGGAAAATGCTTCTATCTTTTCCATTATCTTGCCCTTGAACGACATTTGCCGTGTAATTTCCACGGATGTTCCTCAAAGTGAAATTACGTGTTACGTAAAAAGAATACTCCTTGTAGACAACTACATGATGATGTAATCATATCTTTCATTTAATGATCCACTGAGATCTCCTTTCTCTCATGGGGAGACAAAATTCTTAACCTAAACGTATTGACTAGAAATATGGGTTGCGTAATCGAAGCCCGATAGCCCTCGTGACAGTCTTAATTATAAATTTCGGGACCGATTCACGGTGTGCTTATATAAAAATTTTACTGATCAGAATGTTTACGCAACTGTCCCGTTGTCCTTTACCATAAGAGTTAAATCAAAAATGACCAATCGGTCATCAAGGCTCTGTTTCAAAGAAGACTTCATATGGAAATAGGCCTGGTTTAAGGATTTGACATTTCATTCCTTTCGTTGTTGTCTCATTCGTTGATACCCCATCTGCTGTCCGGAAATTGCAATAAATCGATTGGCAAGTTGCGTAATCTTCCGGTGTGTTTGTAAGTCATTATCAGTCCTAGTTTTTAATAAACCCACGTGCCAACAGGAATGCCAAACTCGATGTCCTTCGACATAACTCTGTTGAAAACTCCTAAACGGCCCACTACCGGTTTTTCTCCTAATTGAGGCCCACCAGACAACTCCGAGTTGAGTTAATACCAAAATATTTGACAAATGGGTGAATTTTATTTCTTTCAAATAGCGGGAAATTCGTGAATAATAACACAATAACATTGGGCAAAATGGTTTCAAGTTCAAAGTCATTTACCCTGGTTGTTCTCAAAGCTGTAAACTCTGACAAGATACGCATTACTTCTTGGGTTACTAAATCTCGGAAAAAATTACTTCGTGAACAGTAGGAGGACAGGCCAATATCCGCCGCGACAGACGAATGGGCTGGTGTGAGATCACGACGAAACGAGTTTAATAGGCTCAAATTCTATACCTTGCGGGTGAGCCTGCAGAGAAACGAATTGCTCATTAGAAGGTACAGTCAGATAAAAAATATGAGGGCATAATTTGCTCATAACGGTGATGTCACAATCGTTGTTACCTTGCCTTAGGCGTATCCAAGAAGAAATTTGGAAGGTGGTTACTTGTGCAAAACATCACTAAATTTAGCAGTTCCTCTCAATGCCTAATAATAGTGATACAATAGATGACTCATAAGATAAAAAGGTAAAAACTTGTAATTCTCCCTTCACGGTATCAAAAAAATGTTCCACCAAATCATTTTTAATTAGCACACGTATCACGTGATGAATCGACTACCTGGAAAGACGAAGTGAGGTAAGTATGGCTTAAGTTAGCCATGCAGAATGGTGGGGTTGGATACGAGTGAGAATCCGTATGTATCATTCTGACCGCAAATCGACTGTGTTACATCAGCTTTCAGGTGAACGGGCGTTTATGCTCGGAAACTTTGAACTGTCAAGTCATTTGCCGAGACTAATTCTGTCACACGGCAAAGTACGTAGTCAACAATTACAATACAGTCCGATTACAGTAAAATTTACCATTAGTTCCTTGGATAAAGTATCGTACTATTATTCTGTATGATCATTGGATAGAGAGTTGCATTTTGACAAATAGAAGTCACATAAATCCTTCTTCAGCTGT
>SJOL01000719.1:711514-727801 GCA_004794785.1 Opisthorchis felineus | reverse complement strand
ACTTGATTTTCTTCCAGTGTTTTTCTGATAAAACGAAGCCAGATGCAGACAATTCCAGTGGTCAGGTTTTATTTCGATATTTCGAACTACCAATGGAATGAAAGTCGGACTTGATTCACCACAGATTTGAAAACCAGAAATCAACTGTTGCCACAAGTGACTTGCATTAATATGCTTCCAGAATGCGGCGTCGAAATGTTGGTAGCTCGGATGAGTATATTGGTTGTTGATCAGGTGGCTCCTGATTTGTTCACCGAGCTTGGCATTCGACTTGAAAACGTGTCATCATCATACAAGGAGACACCATCAGTGCGCACTTGGGTGCGTACCTCCTGTTTGCATGCATGTGTTTACGTAGCAATTTAAGGCTATCTGTTACCCCTTTACGTGATTGGCTGGTAAGATGGCAATGTTTCTTTTGAATTTATTGGTCCGTTCGTGGTCTTTGTTACTGAACTGGCCAGTTTCTGTTTCACTGCGGAATGCTCAGACAGTCGACGCAACATGGCCTTTGAATATAAACAATGCAACGCTGGCGCGCGGCGATTCCTTTTAGATTAGGTCCCTTGTTTTTAGGGCCATTAGTTGTTCAGAACAGCTCAAAATGTTTCTTCAGTTGTTCACACTTGGTGGAATTCTTAACAAGATATCAGATTTGGACTGGCATATTACGAACTAATGTATGTTAGTAGATCCGCAAAATCCACTATTTTACACGATGTACTAAACCAATTCCCTACTCAATCTCTCGTTTATCACATCCCTCGATTCAGTGCGCTGCAGCAAGTCCGCCCTTCGTTTCAATTGGTACGATATTCTGAATATCGCAGTGAAAACTAATTTGGTGTGCAAATGAGTGTACTTGGCGAGGGTTGTACGATTTGGATTCAATTAGCACATGAGGTTGGCGGAAACCCGGGAAATTCGCCTACCTGATAAGTCCGGGAGAGACTGAAATTTCTCGTAAGCCATTGGGGATTTTTCAGCAACCTTGTGAGATGTGTCAGCACACGTTCAAGAGAAGAAGGCAGCGTGACCGACAAATTTGCGGGTGGGTATGAGAAACACCAAATGAACACAGCTGTTGAATGGTTGTTAGTACTGCAGTAGTAGTGAAATGAGTTTTGGGGAATTTACTCACGCCGCGACCATACCTCGCACATTTATCGATCCTTGGTGATCGCTATCGTGAAGCATTTTCCATGCCTGATCAAGAGCGCAGTCTTCGAAGTGTCTAAAACCAAAAATCAAAAGGATAATAAAATTCACAAAAATGACGTCATATCACCGTCTTGTAA
The DNA here is from genome assembly GCA_004794785.1 of Opisthorchis felineus. Taxonomy (NCBI): domain Eukaryota; kingdom Metazoa; phylum Platyhelminthes; class Trematoda; order Opisthorchiida; family Opisthorchiidae; genus Opisthorchis; species Opisthorchis felineus. The sequence continues at coordinate 726,503 of SJOL01000719.1, read as the reverse complement.
ACTCTACGAAAATTTAATATCCCCATTATCCTTGTCGACCAAATGGATGCTACGTGTGTTTTACTTTATCGTTCAACTGTGAGGCTTTGGTTGATGTTATCGTGCTAGTTTCAGGCATAACGGGTTTAGATCTCGCTGTTTGAGGTTGTTTGAGGTCGCATGAAATTTTATTTCGCAAGTTTTAAACGGCGGCGATTTCATGTTGGCAAATTCCTGCGTGAGAAAACTTGATCGTTACGCTTGTCGCTGTTGAACTTACAATTGAAACGTGCGTTTGGTTTTTTCATCTCACGGTTAATTCATAATGAACGCAGCAGGACCACGTAGAAACAACATGAAAATCAGCCTGTTTGATTCGGCAGGTCCTTGAGTTCCGCTGTGTTATCAAAACTAATTAGGATACGAAGGATATATTCCTTCAGCCAGCTTCAGCTACTGCTCTTAGGTTGACATGCATTGACAACTTCTTTGTTCGACAGATTCTTACTTGAAAGTAAATGTTATTTATCGACTATTCCACCGATATGATTATAAAAGTTGGTTTAGACGGCGGAATGCGGGCAATACAGGAGGAGAGTGGCCCAAACTTTGCTCTCTTAGCTATGATGACATAACAATGTGAACCGTGATAATTTGGTTGTTAATTATGAAGACATCGGCGTCATCCGTCGAGTCCTCTATTGTTTATCTTAATACGATACTTTTCACAGCACATCACAATTCAAGTGTTACCAGGAGCCGTCCATCAATGCATTGCAAGGTGGCCGTAGACGACGTAATCTCTACAATTAATGGTAATATTTCCTTTGAGATGACAATTTTTGGCATGCAATCACTGGTTCCACTTCGGTTCCAGGTGTTAGATTAGGCAGACGGACCGGTTAGCATGCTGGTGACCAACGAGGCTGATTCCAGTAAGGTACGTGCTTCCATATGGTGAACAACTCCCCAGGCCGAATTGAAAAGGCTGAGATCCTTACGAATTGCTTGCTTGTCTTCCAGCATCAACCCATGGTGTGCTTTCAGGCTTCTTACTCCCGCTCGGATAGCTGTCCTTTAGGCAGCCTAATCGAGTGCCAGACCCTCCGGTGATCATGACTAAAAATTATAGCTTTTCACGGTGGTCTGAATTCTGTCCCGCCAACTGAATTTCGAGCGTGCTCAACTGATTGCTGAAATATTGGCTTAGTAAGTTTGGGTGCGTTGTTTCAAGTGACTTAATGCGTGAAGCTGGTTTCAAATAAGACTGTCGTTGACTCAAAGGGCTTGCTTCCCAAATGACTTCAATGTTTGTGATCCGGTATAACGACCGAGACCAAAGTGTTATTCGTGGGTTCTGCAAGCGAGATTAGTCAAGAACAAGCCCCATAGAGCAATTTCCATATCTAGTGAAGTACACTCATTTGCAAACAAATTTGGTTTTGCGGAAGACTCACCTGAAACCCATCTGAATCTCTGGTTTATATTCCAGGTGAGTCTCCCTCAAAACCAGATTTGTTTTCAAATGAGTGTATTTCGCTAATTTCGTGCAATTTGAATTCAAGTAGAACATAAGGTTGACGGAAACTCTGGAACTGCGCCTACCTGATGAGCCTTAACGAGGGCGAAACCGGTCATGGACAGTCGAATAATTTTCAGCAACCTTATGAGTAGTGTATTAGGTCTATACAAGTTCCATATCTTTTTATCGCATTGTGGTGAGGAAAGCACGTGAATCTGATTTGACAAATATCAAAATATCTGTATTGTGGTTAGCGACAACGTTGTACTGCTTAGACGATGATAGTCGCTAACGCGTTGGAGAAGTAGATGATCATACCGCAACCTAACCAGGACACAACACAATTTGGATTGTTTCTTTATCCTGTCCTTATGGTAAAGTATCCCGGCTTCTGCATCTGAATGCAAAGATAACCAACCTACTGAAAGAACTGCGTCATAGCGTTCGAGCAGGCCGCATGTCACGGTGGACATTGGTTCTGTCACTACTGGTTATAGTGATATCACACACAAATATTTCTGTTGCATACTCTATGTCAGACGACGCCCGTCATCCATCAACAGACGTCGGTTTATGAATCAACCTGATAGTGCGGTTGCAGGTAGTTTGAAGCAACCACGCTATTGCTATTCATTGTATTACTAAGGCTGGTCCGAAACTGTCATGGCATCCCGCTATGTCAGTGCTCAAAAGCAATGGCTGTGGGGACTGGTGACAAGATGCCGCCCCGTTCAACAAACAAATAAATACACACAAAAACATTATTGGTGAAGTATATGCAGTTCCCGTCGATCATTAATTCAAGCGAGAGACCCTCCTACTTTCCTGGAGGTCGGTGAGACGCGCAACGCCGATGACTCTCAATAAGGCTCAAAAATCCGTCCTCGAATTTTCAGCTTACATGGCGAAACTTTGGTTGAACTTATCCAATCGTTATTAAATCGTTATGCCACATTTACAACGTTGTAAAGCCTCGGTGCAGACTACCAAAATGTACGCTGTCCAAACCACTGAACATGGAGTGTTGTTCTACCGTGCTCAATGAAGCAGGTTTTCTTTAGAGGAGTCGATTTTGGAGGAAGTATTGTAGCATCTTTGGTTCATGTAGCCTAAAACCAGGTATGAAATCACCAAGCCCTTTAAAAACAAATGTATGCCATGCAACTAGTCTCCGCCAGGATTATCTCTGATGGCAACTGTGGCTGGTCTTTTAAAGTGTATCGATTTTGAGCTAAACATTAGGGCACCTGGTGGTCTTAAGTGGGAGAGTGGTCTTTCTTAAGAGGGATTTTACTGGTAGAGGACCAACGTGGTTCACATGCAGTATAACTCTACAAACTGGAATAATACTCAGTGTAAAAACAGTGGAAGGCTGACAACGTTCAGCTGTAACAAACTTTGAGCGCCTAGCTACCATGCCACTCGAAGGAATTCCGAGCGTAAAGATACTGTCAGGTTTCCCAAGTCAATACGAGAGCAGTCGAAATGCCGGGGTTAGATCCGAACTACGGGACTTTCGGGCGTCAATCCGTTACTTAAGCACTAACATATCTTGAGCTCTAGGTGGGAAATTATAACCTGTTAGATAAACAAAGGTGTGCGTAAATAGTCTCTTTCCGTAGTTAAGGCAACGAGTTTTCTGTACCATATGGTAAAGTATTATGGTTAAAGTTTTGATACTTTCCTTCAAAATGTACGCTAGTTAAAATAACTACGCAGGCGAATGACATTAAAAGGAATGCAATTTATGCATGGAATAGGTTCTGGCACGAAACTTATTATGGTGGAGTTTTTTTTTGCATGAGTGGTAGTACAACTAAGCATGTTTATTTTATCAGAAATAACCTGGTGCAAGATCACTTATGCCACCGATAGTGAGTGTAAACGGAAATGCCTTGTGTTTCCTGAATTAAGCCAAGTGTAAACAATCCAAAAAAGGTTGGTAATGGTTGACAAATGACGTGGGTTTCCAAAATGATAAATTGTTCTCAGACCGCGGTTGTAAGTAGCCATAATTTGATTGAATGAAACGGTAGGAATGGTTGTTTTACTGTTGGTCACATTCCAATTTTGCTCTTACCCGAAGATCCATGCGTCATACCTGGAACCAGAAGTGACCAAAGGGTCTGTGGTGCATAACGAATAGAAAGTCGGTTTACGACGTCTACGGTAATTGATTTTACGGAAACATATCAAGTGAATACACCAACACTAGCCTGTTTAGCTCATATAGATTTACATGGTCATTCACTATTTTGATAAAATCTATGTATTTTTTTCGTTTTCTCAATTTTCGCCGGAAGCTGTAATTTCCTTGGGCTGTATTCTTTTGAAACCCTTGTTTCCCAAATAGATTTACGGTAAATGATTGCCGTCTGGCTCCGCACAACACGCTAAAGTTAAACAGCTTAACGGTACACAGAAAAAAAGTAAGCCGGCGCGTAATGTTCACCAGGTATGATAGATTTTCTATCGCAGATGGCTTGGCAAAAGTCTGGATATCAAACATGATCCAGTCACTTTTTCTTTAATGTACTCTGCTCACAGATTGCATTCGCAAAAGAATCCCTGCTATTTTATCCGTCATTTTCCGGCGGTACTGAGCTCTGGTTAACAGCGTCCGCGTCACTGTGTACTTGATTCGTCGTTTTTTCAGACATTAAACTATGTATACTTTATCTTGTGAAGCAAGTTATTTGTATGTCAGTGCACGATTGTTACCGTCTCGCACGACCGTTCTCTTCCGTGTACAACGTGCCTATCAGTTGTAAACGTGTCCGAAACATTACGGCATATATCATACAGGTTAGAAGCATCTTACGAATTGTGTGGTTGTCTTCTTAGCAACGATTTCTGAATTCGAATTTCTTCTTCTCTGCGAAGAATTATTTTACCCCTGGTGGAATGTTTGATTAGATGGCTGCACTGAGTGCGTTGTAGGTGATGACGCAAATCCTTTGATCATGATCACCGGAAAGGCTTCTGACTGAGTGTTACTTTTTGCAAAGTAAGCAACGTCTGACGAACAACAAAAAGACAAAACACTTAGTTTTAATTACCTTGAAGTTTTAGGCAGTAGTATGCCTCCAGCAATCGAGTACCAACTACTTCACGCCTATATTATATCCAGTCCTGAACCAAATAAAACGCACCCCTGGTGGTCGCAATTTCGTCTGTGTTCTTGACCCCATTTAACCTGTTAGGTGAAGATAAATAGACTACTGTCTGTTGTGAAGCACTTCGAGAACCGCCACTTCAAAACAGGCGAAGGTCCGACAGGTAACAGTCAGGTTGTAGCTGATGCTATCAAGATTGAGAATTCTTGTGTCGAGTGTCACTACCAGAAAGGACACAGAGTTCAGAACAAACAGTGCTTCAATTAAAAGCAGAGTGGAAGTGATTCTTCCCAAGGAGCATGTTTCTGTAAACGAGCACCTCCTCCTGGATCTAGATTTTTCCACACCAAAATGCATAGATCACCCTTAGAAAATTCTTCGAAACCCGGGCCAAATGAAGGCTTTAAGGACTGATGATCACCTTAAATTCCCCAGTTTTTAGTAAAGCCATCGCATAAGGTTCAGTACGAACTCTATCCCATGAGAATGATAAGAGGCGCTTGTGGATATATTCATGTTTAAATCAGATATCCGGAGAAATTCATCAAAGCACACAGCAAACAAAAGTTTCAGTTGTCCTGCTCTGTACCGTAGAACGAGATTTGTTCTTGTGACGGTCGATTAAAAGAGATTATACGGTACCTAATACTAGCCACAAAGCGAGGCTAGAACTATCAGTCAATTACACAAGGATTCCTGCTTCATTCTAGCTTTCAAATCTGACCTGGTCACTCTGCCGTGTTATCCGCCAGTTAACCTGTAGCTTTGCAGACATCTACAATAACAGAACAAACCAAAGTGCTTTCGAAAACAATGGCCAAACACTTGCACAAGAAAAGGGTCAGACTAATCATGTAACAACCACATTCGAACAAGAGACTTCATTTGTTGCGCGCCGTGTCAGTAGAGCGAAGCATTTATGTGGAATGTTGCTCGCGGTGGTGAAGTGTAAGCTGAGGCCCAGGATTTTGCGTATACCCAAGCCATTCAAACCAGAACAATGAGACCAAATATGTGTTTGCACAACAGATGTCGATATAAAAAGCATATCGTCGAAGGGCGGCACTGCCCCTAGGCAACCAAATGATCTCTTTTCCTAAGTCTACTTAGAAGAAAACGGCTAAACCGAAAGATTTATTATCCTGTTATCGGGTGAATGAAATACGGAATTATTCTAGCGGTATGTGTTCAACCTTGTTTTGTTTACCCTTCATTTAATATAAATCTCACGGTTTGTCTGCAACTGAAGACAGTGAAAGAAATGCCGACAAATTGCAGTGCGTGTCCCGTGGCAATTCTTACGCAATGAGCGGAGGAAACACAAGCTTTCAAACATTACCAGGGATGCGAGCAATCTTGCACCATTCAGTGTGCCTTTCAAAATACAGTTTAGTTGTTTTGTCTATGGAGGGGATGCGTAACGTTGATTTTTAGTCTGCAAAGGTCCACCTCTTCTCTTTGATCATGGCTTTTTGATTTGATCCAAGCCTCAAAACAAAAGAATTGTGAAACTTGGAAATTCTCTGCTTGTGCTCACATGAACGCTTATTCTGATGTATTTCCGCACTGCTGTGGGAAAGAATACGATGCAGGACAGCTGACAGGAAATAAAACCGCGATGTCAGAACTGTTAAGGGTCTTACTTAGAAAAACTTCGTGCTTATTTTAAATAACGCCCTAGTGGAAGCAAGAAATACACTCATTTGCAAATCAATTTGGTTTTGCGGGAGACTCACCTGGAACCCAGCTGAATCTTTCGTTTGTGATGTTTCCATGTCAAAGAATTTTCAGCAACCTTATGAGTAGTGCATTGTGTAATAGTGGAAGCAGTTTACCGGATGCGACAGCCAATAAGGTGAGAAAATACGTGTGCACGTCCGAGATGGCGATCCAACCATGTTAGTCATAAGTACCGTAGACCTCGGCCGGGAGTCTTGCTACAAAATTTGTTTCACTTCCAAATTGTTTTGCTTGAACTCAACTGAGGTCACTTCAGAAGCATGAACTCTTAATTGCGAAATAAAATATATGTGGACAATGAAATATAAAGTAAATCAGCAGCAAATTTACCGACTCTACTGATACAACGTGTTACAATATGCATGACGGGCAACCTGTCAGTAAAGTTGCTTAGTTATCGTGAGGCAAATATCGCCGGCCGTGGACATAACAGCGGACCAACCTATACTGTTCGGCTGATCGGTAGCTAATATTGAGCAGTGTAGAATAACTGAGAAAAGCAGCTTACGAAGCATTACAAACTTCATGTGTACTGGAGTGTTTGGGGTAACGTATTCGGTTGAGGGAGACGCTGGACATATGGTACTGCTTATATTTTAACAGGATCTGGAGTTGGACCGGATTAAACGCCATAATACCGACAAATTAGCGCCACGCACAAATGCCATTGGAACCTTCAAAGAATCAGTGACCAGGTGCCCTACATCCAAATTTAAAAATATGTTTATGTTTATATTTTATATATTTAAATTTAAATAAATTTATTTATTTATTTATTTATTTAAACTTATTTAAATTCAACAACACCCTACAAACAAATTGTAATTAGCGCCCGCACAGTAATTTTTATGGTTCACACGCACGCGACGAGTGCTCCAATACGGAAAGTCATTATACAAACTATAGTCTGCTGAATTTTTTGTAAAACTCTCATTTGTACTGTTCCTCAAATGAGTGAATTTTGTGTTGCAAAAAGGACATATCATGTTCCTTTTGGAACAGTATTCGAGAGGCCGGACTATCTTTCACCATATGATACTTTTAACCAAGTCGTGGAGAACTTCGACAGCACGCTAGTTGTTCCACAATTCTTGAGGCCTATCATCGAGTCTCCAACAACCCCATGCACAACAAACTGCATATTTCGTGGTAAATACTCATTTGTAAGTTAACTTGTTGTTGATGGGTAGACTCAACTGAATTTCCTCTGAATTTCTTTATTATAGTTAGGGCAACAAAGATTCATGGACTACCTGGTGAGAATGGCAAAACCAATAATGGAATGGCAAGACGCTTCATAAAGACGCATCGTAAAGAGACACATCTTGATTTTTACACAAATATGATTGAAGCATGGCTAGTCTAGTGGCAAACACAGTTGTTCCGTGGATGTCAAACCACGCTGCCTCAATCAAATAAAATTGTAATGTTGCAGGTATTTAGTAATCATGCGCCAGGAAAATTAGAGTTTAATGTGAATTTTCAACCCGAACAATGCATACACAGTGTGGACTTCAAGGTCTGTCGGGGTGACGGAACCATCCCTATGTTTTTAACGTGCGATGCCAAGTATACACAGATAAGGATGTAAAACTGTTACCCCCAGGGTAAAACAGAGGATATAAACACCAATGTTGAATGGCCCCTCACGAGAATGAACCATGTTTGACTGGTTGTAGCACAAAGCAAGTGAAGTTAAATGAAATTTGTTTTGTCGAAAATAAGCATTGATATGCGAATATTCGTTTGTAGCTAACTAATTAAAACTGCATGCAACCTGCTCTCGTACACTTACAGGCTTACATCTGCCCGAAAAAAAATGATATCCATATCTAGATTGATTTTCGTTTCATGCGGGTTCGCGTACGAGCTTGTGGATGACGACAATCCACGGGAACACAATTAACGAGTAGTCATTTTTCAGTTTTAATCTAGCTATCCATGAGTGGAGCACGGTTTCACTTTGGGATTCACTGTTTTATCTGGGTTAGTTGGTCAAGCTAACAACTACGTGACGACAATCTTGGTTGATTTTTAACATCTTAGATGAATAATAACATAGACATGCTTATCTCTTTCTTTGCATGATTTTAGACCGTTTGAATGCGACCCAACAGCCATTAGAAGTCACTCCGAGGACATGGTTCAAAACAGGTTCCGAAGCACATTTAGTGGGCGAGAGAGAGGGACAGGGTCTATTGTATCCATGCTGAGATTTTGCACGTACACTGATCCTTCGCTGCGAAGTCGATTGTTAGCAAACACCAACTAACCAGTTACAAACTATTGGACAGGAAAATAATCGTCTCTTATGCACACATTCTTTAAAAACTGAATATTCTCACGCGTCTTTTTGAACTTTCGTGGATATTCATTGAATACCGCACAAATGTAAACGAACACTGCAAATCACCTTCACAAGTTCCGTAATAAACTTCACCTTCCATTAGACGAGAGGCGGAGCTTTGAGAAGACCACAGACTAATCGCATGCCTCATCAGTAGTACCCGCCGTTACACACCTTTCCCCTTCAAAGGTCGCCACCGATTTCCATTTACCTCCGTTAGGTCAGTCTATTCGAAAGCCCTTCGGGCGTATCATGTCACTTCCGAAGCTGAGTATCGTTTACTCTTTTCGATGCTCGAACGTCCTGAAGTGTATAGACGTTTCCCCGACGATCGATAATGACAAATGAGCCTTGCCACCGACTGCCCAGCTTCCGCGACCCCAGTCCACTCCTTCCAAGATCCTTCCATTGGACCTTCGCACCCATGGAAAATGTTTGTGTCTTTATACTTAACGTTTTCTTTCTGGTCCTTTCCTGAACAGCAGTCAAGTTTTCTCGGGCTTTTCTCCCTTCCTCTCCTAGCTCCTCCGGAGACAACGCAATTTCCTGATCAATTGGAAGGCGCGGATATCGACCGTACATCAACGTGAGCAGAAACTTGCCTGTATCGACGCACTATATGCTAACAACACCATCGGTAATTTCGTCACAATTGCCAAAGTGAAAAAACATTCGTGGTAGGTGATGAATTTAAAGCTTCTCACGTAGCACCCACACATTTTTTCAGTAGCGAGACGCTATTAGAATAAGTGGAAAATACAGATTACTGAGAGAACCATAGCTATTTCCGGTGTCTTTTAGTGCTCCTAGACAGAGACATCAGTAATCCTGACTCCTCGAGTGTCACGCGCCGATTAACTGGCTCTTCGAGTCTGGCTAGTTTTCACTTAGTCACGTGATATGAGTCCCGTGATTGAAGGATGAGTGGCGCTCTATCCCCTCTGGGTAAGAGTTAACTACAGTGCTGATCAGTCGCTGGTGGTCTGACGGTTAAACGTTCAAACTGCTAGTTGGGAGACCACGGGTACGAAATTCCCTGGAGTTTCATGGGATGCCTACTGCTGATGATTCCCAATAAGGATGAAACAGCTGTACAGTACTTTTGAGCTTTTCTATGTGGACAAGTTTGGCTGACAGGTTGAAATCTCAGTTGTAGCTAACATGAGCCTAAAGCTCCGTGGTGGGACTTTTGTTCCGTCATATTACACAAGTTCGTGAAGTCTATTTGTCAGCATCATAACTCCGGCTGTATTTGGGAATCGACCACCATATCACATAGCCTTTTCTCCAATGCACTCGTTGCACAGCCTTATGGAGAGTCACAATTTTCTAGTCACTTTTGGAGGCTAGGGATCCTTTTCGCCTATCATTTCAGTAGTGGAGTTTGCGTTACCGAATCCGAGTGGCCCGTTTTGGAGAAGTTACCTGTGCGGGTGGAACGAATTGGAATTAAGACCACTGTATTCCTAGAGGACCCTTTATGGGCAAATAAGTTGTCGGATCAAACGCTTTGATTTTAGACCTTTCATCGATTAAGTAACTCGGGGTTTTTTGATAGATTTCATTCTTTCTACGCAGCAGATCCATGCTGAGAAATTGCGAAGCACTGTATAGCTGCTTCATCCTTATAGAGAATCAACTGATAATTGTCAAATCTCCTCACATTACCTTTAACTGGGGGATTGCTGATAAGGCGACCAGATAAGGGGGATGTGATAAGGGGGACCATAGGAGCCGGCTTCAGAATCGCAGGAACTCATCGGAAGCACGTGCATCCAACGAAAATACTTTTTTAGTCAAAATGGTTTCGGCTAATATCGCCGCTCCCAATATGTCTTGGAATAGGAATCGCCAACATTCGACCAATAACAATCGAGGTGAACTACGTAACTCTAAGAGAGTAGCGTCATATTTTGTCCCAGCGAAAGCAATCTACTTCATCGACCGAACTCTCTGATCAAATGGTATGGACAGGCATGCTTGAATTCCCCAAGAAATTCGCAGACCCCACACCCGCGATGACTCCTTTCACTTGCAGGACCAAATCCGTATTTTAAAGTCCAAATAAAGATTCATCCGAAAATTGGTTCAGTTCTTATCACTCTTGGATGGATGGCTATCCAAGTATTGAGCAAAACAAGCCTATCATTTTAAATGACTGTACCACAAGACCAAACAAGAAGATTTGTTTTCTACTACGTATCAAGTCCAAATTGTTAGCTAGTAGCCACACCATTTTTTGTGTCCAGTACTGAAGGTCTAGACAGAATCTCTGTTGAAGCAATGGATGTCGGGATTTTTCTTACCGAGCTTCAGTAAATGCATGCACATGAAAAAACTTCTAACTTTCTGCTAGAACCTGCATAACATTTACCCACAGCATTGTTCTCGAATAAGCATGACCGTAAGGGAGGGAAAATATTGCGTTTCCTGTGGTGGAATATTTCCGTTTCAATAAATCTTGACCATTTCGGTATCCAAGCACTACTTGCCACATTACTTCAAAGATGGTAAGTTGTGTTCTGGGGAGATGGGCCGCAACCGCTGAGCAAAATTCTATCCTTCCGTACTGGATGATACAAAAGCTTTTTCAGTTTTTTTCAGTAAGCAAATCAAGAACATAATAGTGCTTTGTCTCCTATCTATTATGTCCCAAAAGACAGTAGAAAATTCCGGATGTACTGTAACGTTGTTCTAATTTCAACTTTCCGACGGGTTGGCAAGACTGCGCACCGTGAGACGGAAGCCTTCCAGACAGAAGCTGATTGCTTTGGGGTGCAAATAACTGGTATTTTGGTGCGGTTGACGTGACCTCATTTGGTACTGGCTGCTAACCTGGAAAACAATTTTTCAGTGGAATGTCCCTATGATTTGTGGGATATTCCACATTCTCAGTACACCACTCATAATTTGTAAGTTGTGAATAAATTTATTAGCTTTTTGCTCTAATGGGAAATAGATAAAGAGCACAGTGGAATTAAAAAGCTGTTTTCCCTTGATCAGAATGACTAGCGATGAACACTTTTTTCCAGCGGTAAGATATTATTTCCGGAAAATGTTGTAGTTGCGTTGGTGCATAACAATGAGTGTAGCAGTATGGCCCGGAATTCCACACAAAAACACCCAGCAGTTGCAAAACAACCAGGAACTGGATTGACGTAGGCCATGACAACGCACACATTGCGCGTAAAAATATATTTGTAGATATACTGATGAATTCCCATTTAGCTTGTTGAGCATGCATTATATGTACTGAAGTATATATGCGCGGTAACTCAGCGAGTCTAAACCGCCTAAAACTGTAAAGATCGGGCCTCCCTCATCATCCACCGATGGACCATCAACTGATAGTAATCTGCGGAAATCCGGCTGCTTATCACATTTAGGAGAGTTGTTTTTCGTTTTCACGATCCCTTGCCTTTGGGGTCAAGAGCATCTCGTGCAAACTTTGAAACCGGGGTGACCACAATTTATTATGCATACCAATGCATTTCGAACAATGACCTAACTGTTCGAAAGGTAGAACTTAAGTCATCCAGTCTTACCGTGTATATTCCACATTAGAAGATTTTTTTAGTCATAAATCGCGGTTTATCAGTCGAATGATTAACGCCGGAGAACAGGCCTCTTTTGCTGCTTTTACTGTCCGCGACGGAAGCAGTTGGTAAGTTTCCTAGGCGTCGGCAACAGGAACTCACTTGTAAACTACATTCGTGTTATTGAGGAATTTAAGGAAATAACGCGTCCGTTATGCTTTCCTCAATCGAATATGCTGCACAAATGCCTCAGCTGGCGCGATGTTCCAGATGTCACATGGTTGCCGAAAAAGCTGCGATAGTCCAATATCGGTTTTGCACTGCTTGGAGCTTATCAGACATTTGTGGTCTCCGAGTCTCCAACACCCTTGTGTTTTACCGCAAAAGCACTTGTGTGCAACCGGCAGAATACAATCATTTACCGTTTACGTTTGCTGTTCGTGAGGAACCGAATGCTAAAGAAAGCTCGGAGACCGCGTTCATCAGATGCGTTACAATAAGGGTGAAACTGGCAGTGGGATGTCGGAGAGTTCTCCGGATATCTGCACCCAAACCACTGTGTACCTAGTTTTCCTAAGGACAACGAGTGTCACATTTTGGCGTGAAAACCTTAGCATGGCACGATGCGTAATTGTCTATATCTTCTGGCTCATCAATTTCCTGGACAAATTCAGTCCAAACAGCATGCTAGATGAAGACAAACCAATTCCTCATTTGGTATGCAAAATGCCGCTAAATTTATCCCTTTCCCCATGGCTTTCGTTCCCATTCATTCGTGATCTTTGTTGCTTCGCCCAAGGGAAGTAAAAAACTGTTTATCGGATAATGCATTATCATTTTGTCCAACGGTAGGGCACTAAATGCAGTCCACTCTCGGTGCGCAAAGGACTACATTATAGAGTGCGTCAGGATAAAGTTACCTAGAAGACTGGATTCGTCACACAGGCAGACTTCAAACAATCCAATCTCTTAGGCACTTAGGAATTGCTACTGGACCAACAATGGGACCAGTACTGAAACCGCGTCAAATGTTCGTGACTATGCGAGGCCGCCTTCTATGCTGGGCCTCCGGTAAACTGCTCAGTCTAATCTGTAGGCTAAACATCAGGGGATCACTCCATTCACCAGCCGGAAAACTTCCTGATTCGCAGGACAATTTATATGACCTCTCAGTTTCTGTGGCCGTCATGGATCTCCCTCCTAATGTCACTGGCCTTAAAAGAGAGAAGAACTGACGAAGATAATCGATCGGCTAAGAAACCGCAAACTTCAGAGTAAACACGGTATTACAGCTGAGGTATACAAGATATACTAATAAATCCGGGACACTGAAATGCCTCTGTTCGCTTGGAACACCCATATTCATCCACAGATAGGGCAACAAAGCTGCTTCGGACTCGTGATATTAACTCACTTGATTCAGTTCCCAAAGTGTTTGCTATACTTTCTAGGAGCCAGTCTGCCAGCGAATGAACTTTCTTGCATCCGACCACATCAGACCCGTATCTGCCCAGGGTAGACTTCCACCAACCAACTCTTCCCTCTAAGCCATGCTCAAGAACAGCAGCATGATTGATCAACAATCAAATGTTGCCTGTTTCGTCGGTCTCTAGGCAGAATCCAGGTGGCGCTGTGGAACAGATTACGAAGTTAGTCAAGCAACTGAATGGCACAGGTTTATATATATGGCTAAGAATGTTCAGCTTTCAACTTATCTCATAAGGTTCAGTAGAGCCGCACGCTGTCCCTGATATTGTTCAACTTCATGACTGCCTGGGCAATGCGCTAAACTACTGACAGATATCGTGGAGTTGAGACTGGACAAATGTATCTAGCACAAACCCTGAATTGATGAGCGGTGTTGTTGCTCTCACGGCAGACTACCGGAGGTCCTCTATTCAGTCTGTCAGTGCGTCTCTCCCTCCTTGAGTCCAAACTCGAAAACCAAGGTATTTTTTCATTGACACTCAGGCTCGACGGACCGCTTATAATAAACGAGGTATCGCTTGAGAATGTCTGTGAGTTAGCACATCTCGGCCAGACCACACTTCCGAACGGTCAGCCTAAGGACAAAATCATAACTTATTTGAATAGTCCCTAAGGAACGTCCCTACAAGTGAACCACAAACTACGCCATAGTAATGCAATTAGGCTGTAGGCTAATGTCTACCATCCGACCTTATCGTTCACTCGGGAAAGCCGAGAGATTCGCGGCTCAAACAATGGAAATGTGAAGACTTTAGACCAATATTATTTTGAGAAATATGCTCAAAATACGTTATCAAGACCGCGCGTTGAAAAAACTGTCTGCCCAGAGTGCTTTGGCATCGCTGAACTCGAGCAGCTATTCCAAAAACGTCTTTATCCATCGTTTGGACATTTATTTTCGCCGCTCATATATGGACATCATCAAGGCTGTTCTTGCTCCAAAACGCAAAATAAAATCGCGGTTTCGTCGTAATGTTCACCTGGAAACGGGGATCAGCATTTTCAGGTCCAACGTTGTACACCGGTGTCCACAGTCTTTCTATGGTTCACGGCACTAGAAGCAACACTGAATCAATGACCGAAAAAGCCTTGCTTAACGGGTGCGACATTCAACAAAGAGACAGTCAAGAGGAAAAGTCGTTAAAATTGCATAATTAGGACTGGTTATGGTTTCAATAAATAGCATATTTGCGTGATGTGTTGAAATTAGAAATAGATAGAGGACTTAATACTCAGTTCCGACTAATGAACTATCAAAAAC
>SJOL01000719.1:694112-707669 GCA_004794785.1 Opisthorchis felineus | reverse complement strand
CGTACCGAACTGTCCATCTTCCATTTTTTTCTTGTCTGAAAAACTTGAAAATGATGCATACCGATTTAACACACAAACTTCCTTTTGAATGAATGCCCATCAGCAACGTTTGTTCCATACAAAACTAAGAATCGTAATATTTACAGGTTTATTCCTGAATTTATCCTGCGGTGCGTATTTCACCAATCCCCGGAAACGAAATTCACAGAGGTTACATTGGCCTTCCCCTGACAAGATAGCACTCGAAAGGTCACATGGTGTGTATTTCATGTTTGAAGATTGGCGGTGGTAACTGGCAGACGGACAAACAAATGGCTAGCTGCTCATGACCGAATTCTATATTAGGAATAAAGATGTTTTATGATTCCAGATGGCTCGGCGGTTAGAAATGGGACTTACTAGTCGGAAGGTTGGTGGTTCAAACCTAACCTCTGCATCTCAGCTGCTCCTGTCTGGACCTGGGCAACCTAAAATTATCTCAGCCTTCGTGCTTCCTTTGGGTGGCATGGCAACTAGGCACGGGAAGGACATTACAGGTGAACAATTTATTCGTTGATTTTTTAACCAATTATTCCATAATGGACTGAATTTATATGCAGGATGAATTTTCCAGTAAAACACAGGCATTTGCATCTTATAGGCTGCCTACAGAGTTCTTCAATTAACTGTGGTACGCAAATATTCCAGTCCATACGACATTCGAGCTATCGCAGGATATCTTCCTAATAAAACATACTACTCATATCATAAAAAGTGTTCCAAGATTATTTTCAAAGAGCTAATCACGTTGCATGCTCCTAAGAACCCCTATGGACGCAAGAAAGAATAGGGAATCTGCCTATTCAACAGAGCACTGACGTCTTCCGGAGGAAAGAGTTGATGTTTGCAGGTGAATTGCAAAGCTGGACAAAGCGCGAGATATAGACTTGTCAGTTGTCGGGTCCAAAACAGGGCCGCTTATCAGACAAATATGGTAAACACAGTCTCAACTAATAAATGGGTTTTCAGGCCGGAATTCGCAGTTCATTTAAACTTCGTGGCGATGTAGACCGGTTGCCTAATATTTGGTTTTGTGAGGCTGTTTAGCAACAATACGTTTTTCTTGATCAGAAACAACGCACACAAACAGCTGAGTTTTTTGGGATCCCACTCACCGACGCGTTATTGGAACGGGACATCTGTTTTATATAGAAAACGTAAACGCTGTGATCGGTTGCTGTCACTAATCATTGCGCTAAATATTTGTCCCAAGTTGTGTTAAACTTCACGGTGTTCCTGTTTGTCTTTCACGATACTATTGCCGTTATTCTCGTCATCAAATAACTACATGTCTGTCGGTTCCTTTCAAAGCCTTTAAGGTCAACTTGTTCGTGGACTATTTCATCGTTTTATTTGGAGCCGATTCCTGCCCGTTTGACAGATATTCAGGAGTTATGACATTTTGTATATGGCTGCAGATCCAATGCTCGTACTTTACTCACCTATCGGTCACAGTTACAATTCACTTTTGTGTATTAATCAACATGCAGACTAGACTCATCCGTACATCTTTGCCCCATGAAGTAGCCGTAAATGGTCATGTGACATTTGATTGCGGGCCATTTTACAGGGATGAGAAATATTATTGCGAACATTAAAACACAAACAACATATAAAACGAAAGTAGAACGTAAGGATGGCAAAAAATCGGCGGCTGCGTCTACTCACTGTGCCCTATGAAGAACGGAAGTGGTCGTACAAAGTCGAAAAGCTTTCAGCAACCTTAAAAAACGAGACATTCAGGTAAATTCCAGGTGAGTCTCTCGCAAAACTAAATTGGTTTGCAAGTGAGCGCATTTCGTTAATTTCGTGCAATTTGGGTTCAAGTAGAACATAAGGTTGAAGGAAACTCGGGGACTGCGCCTACCTGATGAGCCCTAAGAAGGGCGAAACCGGTCATGGGCTGTCGAAGAGCTTGCAGCAACCTAATAAGTAGCGTATTACGTCTAAACGTTGTCGATGGTACAACCACTAGTGTTAAAAAATATGGCAGCTTCCAGGCAAAACTCTGGCTATTGGGTGCAGATTGTTTGGAAGAAAACTTCCCAAAACAAGAAAAGTGTTGTGCATGCCATTATTATTGAAGACGTATATGCGCAGGTTAAAACTTTCCTGTATTTGTGTCACTATGACATTTAAGTCCAGTTCTATCCAAAGCCAGACCTACATTTTCTTGCGGGTGAAATTTTCAGTAATGTTGTGTGTGGCTCGGAATCATGACATTTGAAACGGAGGGCATGATTAGTTGTGAAGAGCTATGGCCCCATTTCATCCGTATGATGCATCCACTGGATTATCTTTTGTATCGCTCGCAACAAATGACCTGCTTGGTATTTATAAAGTCTCCTACTTCTTGAGCAGCTGTTCACAATAAAGTAAACCTCAGGTAATAGGCACTCGAGTACCGCAGTCTCAAGTAGGGGGGAAGTCTCTGTTGAAAATTACCAAAAATTGTCTCACATCGCCATTCCTAGATAGCTTTGTGATTATGACTGTTTAAAATGATGCAATAACTACCCATGTATTCATCTGCTACGGAAGACCGGTACCGTTGCTGGTGGCTTGTTGCCCAGACAAGTATAACGAATAGGCTGAATTGAGTAGCCACCCATAACACCTCATACCTTTCGTTCGCTTCGCTTCAATGGTTCCGATTTCCGCTGTTTCGGTGTGATTGCGAGTCGGCGCCACTTGTCGCACTCCCGTCATTGGCTTGTGAATGTCCATTCTCTCACCTGATGTAGTGGATATTTCTGTGGTTCATTACAGTGTGGCTTTTTACAGATTTGCATCAATGCGTTTTAGGTGGAGTTCACTCAAAAGTTATGGGATAGAGCAATGGGACATCTTAACCGAAGGTTTACGCAGAGCTCACTTACTTGAAGAAAACGTTTCACACGAATAGGTATCCCCTGAATTTGTCGTGCAGCAAAGCATTCGTGGTCTACAAGGTTATCTGATTTATTTGACTGTAGAAGCGGAGACTTTTCTCCATCTTGAGGATGCGGCCGTGCGCAACTGCGCAACCCAACAGGACTGGTCATTTTGTTAGCTCGGCTTCGACGATCGACCTGATTTCAAGTCTAATTTTTAAGCAGTAAGTACCCGGAGCGCTGCGTGAAATACACATACACTGTTGTGTGATTGTTTCAGTAATATGTGCTCATTTCAGCTTTATAATGGCAAAACAATTGCAATTACGGATGTAGCTGAAAAGATGACAGTGGTTGATCTCTTTGAAGGCACCGGAAATTCCGCCAAATTGTGAGTTTGTTGACTTAGCTTTGACCGAATTCACATGAGCCTGTAATCGACCATAGGACATTTGCTGTCCTCTACCGAACACAGACCTTGCACATGAATCGAATGAAATCGACCGTTGTTCCGGAGACTAACACAGTTATTGGAAGAAAACTGGATGATTTTTCATTTATTTTTCCTACATACACATATTCTTTCTCTCCCTTTCAAACATCCCTGTTCGAACCCATAATTATTGCAAGCATATTTACGCTCGGCATCAATTGTATCGCCCGTGCAAACATTTCTCGTTCCATCTTGTAAAATACTCTTGCAATACGTCCGCCTACAACTAGAAGAACGCTAGTTTCTACCAGTACAAATGTAATCCGGTGAAGTTGCATTGTGCTCTCTTGTTCTTTTGTTGTTTAGATGAGCTGCGTCCAGTACCTGTCACAGTTCCATTATTTTTTGCATTGAGACTGTAATCACTAGAATACCATAGTTACATGTATTGTAGGAGTTTGTCCTAGTTTTTTCTGACCGAATATTGCCATCAAAAGAACTGTTCTGCTTTCTGTGGCTTCGGTACTCCGTAATATTCTGGTACCTGAGCATTCCTCATCTCAAATTGTTGGCTCAGCTTTGTGGGTGCTTAAGAGTCAGTCTGTCCAGTCACCTCCACATCAATACTGGCTCCATCGATAGCCGGTCTTTTGTATGAGATGGAACTCTGTGTCTACTAGGCTGTTACGTTTCTCTACGACCACCAGCCGTGAGAAATTACATTTTTCCGAACTCAGTGCCATGGGAATTAGATAACCGACCAGTGATTCGGTGGACAATCCTTCGGTGGTCGACGTGCCTTCATCATCCAGGTGGTAAAGTCCCTCGTTTGATTTTGTTCATACTCTTATGTGTTTTACATCCGAAACACGCAGCCCAAATGCCCTTGATGTCTTCTTTCTCTCTGTTCCAAGATGTTTGCCTGTCTGTATGCCAGTGCAAAATTAAACCAGGATTTTTGTTTTTTTTTACGATCTCTTCAGCGTCCCACATTCATTGTGTGATAAACCACCCATTCCAAGCGGACCGCTCGGACAGCGTTATGGTTTATTATCAACCAGTCAAACACTATTATACTATTATCGTTTATTTTGAACAGCATGATCACAACCATAAAAACTAACTGCAAGCGATAGATATGAAAGGATGTTCTGCAACGAATACACCCACCAAACTATTCACCCAAACTACTCACTGATAATGTCTCCCTGAATATCGGTAATACGTTTGCGAGTCCATTGCCCTGATTGACGAGCAGATCGACAGTTACCTGATAAACTTCCCATGATTTTCCGATGATTACATGATAAAACAAGAAACCAACGACTAGTATTTCGTAAAAAAAATTGTATTCACGGTGCCCGTTGAAGACAGAATCATCCGTCGAATAACACAGTTTCTTAGAGAAGCCTAAATTTTGCCTTTGTCGTGGGAATTTTTGTAAAAAAAAATACCTCGGTTTTCACGTCACTCCAAAGTGCGATTGGTCTGATTTTAAATTCTCCCTTAAAAAAGTTGTTAAACTTTGCAGCAGTTTGGCAGGTGCACAGTACATTTTCCACCAAGACTAAGACAAGTAACGAATTGATTAGCTGCGTGTCCAAGTGATGTCTGCGTCCAACTCTGCCCTTCACGCCTGGCTGAAAAACACCTTAGGGATTGTTCATTTCGTTTGAATGACAATTTGAAAACGGGGAGACAAAAAATACTAACTTATTTGGCAAATGGGCTGCTAAATGAATTAGAATGCTAACTAAATTTCCAATTTAAGATCGAAGATCTGAGAGTAGAAAAGTGATTAGTATTTCCCAACAAATGTTAATGCGTACAGTGTATCAGAAAGAGTATACTTGTGTTCCGATGCCACTGAACGCTCCGATGACCCAGCAGACATGGAAGGTCCTCAGAATAACCTAAACATGCAACTTGTAGAAATTATTGGAAACAGTAAACTCTACTCGCTATGTGATATAAACTTTGTCAGTCTTGTCGACCGGATTTAACCTCATTTGGCTCCAAAACAAGATACGTCCAACGCAGTCAAATCTTTTCGGTGATTCCCAGTTTAAGACGCAGTATTTGCTCACAAGCGGCATCAATGGAGCGAGCCGAAAATGCAGACGTAAAATTAATTAATTGGGATTTATTACCATTTTCGGATTCTTCTACTGACTGTCTTGTTCTCTTAAATTTGGTTGCATATAACAAAATAATTGTATATTGTCTAGCTGGTACATATTTTTAAAAAATTATGGAAATTTTAGCCAAGATATGTTTCATTTGCTTCGTTTAACTTAGAATCAATCACGATTTTTGAAGGATATTTATAGTCCACTGGGCGCATGAATTTACTCCAAGAGAAACTATGCAATTCGGTTTCAACGTTTGCTTTCAAAACAGGCATAGCTAACGATCATCAAATCATCTATAGGTCAAGTAAGTTCCACAATAACCGCAAAATTTACGAGGCCATTTGTCACTTTGCGAAACTGTAATCGGGGTTGAGATGGCTCAGTGGTTAGAGCGCGAATTTACTGACCGGAGGGTCCGTGGTTCGAACATAACCTCTGTATCTCGACTTCTCCTGTCTAGGCTTGGGCAGCCTGGCAGTATCCCAGCCCTCGTGCTTCCTTCTGGTGGCATGGCAGCTAGGCTCCGAAAGAGTGTTACAGCTGGACGATATTGTAATCGCCATTAAAGTGTGAACTTATACAGTTGCACAGTCATATAGAAAATACCACGATATCAGATCATTTCAAAATTTCTAAATCGAAACGTGTGAATATGTGAAGGCAGAAGAATCGTAGAATGATTGCAAAATAATTGAACTGTATCGGAATTTACTGTTCGGAATCAGACGTACTAGAATTCGGTCTTTGTTGTTCTGTTCACGTGACTGCAACATGATTGATGCAGAACAAATTCATGACGCGCTCATGCATAATCACATTTAAATTTTGGTTTACGCCGAGCCAAACATACGATTGGCTTCGAAACAAGTGATGCGAATTGTACGAAAGTTCGCAAAAAAATTGATGTGAAACAATTGTTATTTTAAGAGGGGATAAAAGTTCACAAAAGGCCAACTCAAATGCTGCCTGATTATGGCCGCTCGAATAGTGACGCAAACTTCGCAGGCGCGTGCTGGGGTCCTCAAACAGATTACTACGTTAATTAGCGGTCTAGTAGGCAATTTTCAAGTGGAATTGTTGGGGTCGTTTTCATTGAGAATTACTTGGAGGCGAATGAGGTGGTGGAAACCAGTATATTGGGAACAAGCATAAAATAAATTCCAATGGTTCCCAATTGAGAGGATGTAATGAAAATCAGGGTTTCTTGAGGAAGGCAATGCTACGATCTCAAACACATACCAAAGCAGCTTGCTAAAGCTCGTAGAAATTGATTGTCGCATGGTTGTTGCTCTATACGCCGAACTTTGTAACTGGTGTGCAAACGTTTCGTCACCGGTCTAGAAGGTTTCACCAGTGTGCGGCAATTATAAACGAGATCATCCTCATCGGACGCGCGAAGAAACACTCTAATCTTTTTGTACCACTGTTTTTTACTGCCTTTACCTATCGTGGATGTCCAGAATGAAACTCAAATATAAGTTTTCTCTCATCCAAACTAGCCTCGAGTAATAGTTGGGGTGCACAAAACTGCTCTGTTTACAAACTGTTCTCCCGTTTTCTTACTTACACTGATGTGAAGGTCGGTGCGCAATACCACCTTTCTTCTAAATATCAAGATTAGCTCCGAATTCAGTGTAACCTACAAAGACATTTATTGAAATATATTCATCAACTTCCATCCTTTGACCTAAATGTAGATATGTTCTAGCCTTTTTCATAACATCATACTTAGATCAATAGGACACAGAACCGAGTCCTTCTTTTGTTATAATTGGCACACATTATTCCCCGCTTGTTTCACACACAAAATAGCTTCCGTAGGTGTATGTTCCAATAATTTCATGCATTCAATTTTAGTTTGTTTTGCATTAAACTGATGAGCAATCGCTTGACTACTCGATCCTTTTACAAAATAATTCAATATGCCACAGGCAATAGCCCGCCAGAAAAATTACTCGATTGTTTTGCTTCATCCAAGTTACGCCGAGAATCACTCAACAACTGCGCATCCTCGTGAGCTGTTTAACATGAATCAGACGATTTGGAGCCGATGGTATACGATGACCTCGTGATCATTTGATGTTTGCTGAAATCACGAGTGCAAACGTTTTTATTCAGATGTTTTTTACAACAATAAACATTTTCAACATTTTTGACGTTTTCAAAATTTAGGCATATATCATTAAACTGGCAATATATGCGAAGACCTATTGGTATTGTATTCTTTGGAGAAACGTTGCCAAACACGTCAACAGTCACTGACATGACCACGAAAAAGACGATGACAAAAAGTGCGTGTTATAGTTTCATGATAGCTACTCAATGTCCTGGCATTTACTGAGTACGTTTTTTGTTTTAAGTAAACAACTTTACACAGTGAGCTGCAGACAGCTCCATGGTTAAGGCGTAAACTTACCGACCGGAATGTCCGTGGTTCGAACCTAACCCCGAGTTTCAAGTGCCTCTGTGTAGACTTGGGCAACCTGAAATTACCTCATTTCTCGTGCTTCCTTCGGGTAGCACGGCATCCAGGCACCGGATGGGTGGTACGGATGAACGAATACTATTCCCATATTTCGTTATTTAGCGTCACATGCCAGCATTTTATCTTGTGTACTCGTAGTGCACTATCCAGCCAGACACCAGGGAAAGATTTTAGTTTTTTAACAGATTTCTTGTAATCGTTTTTAGTAAGCCTTAGATTAACAGACGCGCCGCTGATTTGAGAACGTGGTGCAGTTATATTATGCTAGTACAGCCACACTGGAAATCACTTTGCTGCTTTCATAATCCTAATCTGGATAATCTGCTACATATTACGTGACTTTGGACGGTCGCGATTCGTGCATGTGGAACAGCATTGTGTTGCTGTACTGAAATAGAGTAAAAAAAAGCCATAAAATCATGTAGCAGTTTGTGTGATCTAATGTGACAATTTTTCGCCAATTTGGTGTTAGGCGTCTGCAGCTTACTAGTCTGAATTAAGTAGACAAGTCTTAGTATGACCAACTGATTAACTGAACCAGTTCCTCTGGTGCACGCATCACAGATGCCCAAAAAACTGGCATGTCAGTAAGACCAAGTTATTTACACCACCCCGAAAGAAGAAATTGTCTCCGGTGTTAATTGAAGATATCTCCTTTTTTGGCGTATCGCTGTATGGCAGCCACATACACACGACTTTCGTTTCAACTCCGATGACTTGGGCTGTTTCCGTTTGAAAACGCTTACGAGCAACAGGTTTAACTAAGATTGCCTTTTTTAGACGTTGGGTTATTAGGATAAAGTAAACGGTGGTTTGGCAGAAATTTATGGGACATTTTTCGTACACCATGGTTGAAGGGACCGGAGTGCTTACTGGTTTAAGACGTGCTGGTAAAATGGATGATTCATGATATAAGCATGAGATTGATTTTTTCTGAAAATTCGGATTCATTTACTATTGGTTGACTGAACACGTCACTGCAATAATTGCCGTCTGGGTGAGGCTTATTTCGGCTAATCGAAATGGATATGATCACGCGCCAGCAGCCTCTACACACTGATGGTGAGGAATACTATCCCAAAGATGAATTCCATCCCGAAATAACCGAATGATTGTCTTGTGCATTGTCTCAACTATATCACCTGACTTGGTTATTTGAGTTATTTTATGCGGATAGTATTATAGGATTTAAATGAGCATCCATGGAACTTGTCGCTGAATACAGTGTGCAGAGTTGCTATTTAACTGCGAAGCACGTAAACAATCACAATGATGGTTGATGAAAGCCAAGTTTTACAAGTCGGAAAGCCAGCGCGGAATGAATTTTTAGATAAACTTTGTTCACAGACTGGATGCACAAATATCTCTTTGATCCCCATTACACGGAAGACGGGTACAGCCACTTTTGGAAAAAGTCCCACTACCAGTTGTGCCCCGTATTTTGTCGATCACCTGATATTCAGAAATCACAATCCCAACCTTAACAAGGTGTAGTCACCGACCTAGCTTTTGCGCGCAGCAGTTCAGTTCAGTGTTTCAGCTCACAAATCGTGCACCGATATGCGGTAGTTCCGGCTGTTACAGCTTTGTTCACGGAGGACAAGGATACTAACAGAGTGAGAGCCACGCTTTGGGGGTGATGGCCAAATGTGTGCATTAACGACAAATGAAGCTGCTTGTCTAGGATGGAAGGAAGTAAGAGGCGCGCACTGAACTCGGTAACTGTGATGCAAGAGCGCCATTGGCTACATGAAGCAGCCTTATTCGTCAGGGTCACTGACCATTGGTTTATATCGTCCTGCTGTCCGCATCCGGCGACCGAGATGTTTGGCAAGGGATTTCATTCTCAATTTCCAAGTCATGAACTGATCAACTGTCGGTCGTCTCCATCCGATACAAGGCTGGGCTCTACGAAGCAAACGGTCTTCTGGCATACGCAGTGTATGGCCTGTAGCGTATGACCAGCTGATCTATGGAATTGGAGAATGGACCTTCTTGAATGCCACCGGACGCACCTCAGCATTACAGAAACGAGGTTCCCGCTAGTCCGAGGAAGTGCTTCCAAGGCACCCATGGTCAAACACTGACAGTCTTCCGACTTACGAACAACAAACATGACTGGAGTGCCCCCTTTGAATGATCCATTTGTTCCGCGTCTTCTCACGTATGCCCACTCAGCTAATGGTTTATCGCATCAGATTCAATAAGGAGAAATGTTTTCCACCAAGCTTTCCAGATGCCCAAAGCTTATTAAATGTGCTTGCAGAATGAGTCATACTGGGGCTGACCAGCATTCAGAAGACAGTTTGAAGTAGTACCTGGCTTCTTAGGAAAGAAACTAAGTCCCATCCAATGAACAATCATCCACTTTATATACATTACTAAATACTTGACAGGCCTTCAGAAGTAATGACCAGTTTCTCTGATGTCTCATAAAGTCCTGAATCTTTCAAAAACATCGTCATTTGTCTCAACGACAAAGCTGAACTAAGTGGCAACACATTTCTCCGTTCAGCTATGTTGAGCACCATTTGAATATCGTACAGTCCAAGTATTTCCAACTTATTTTTAATCAATCATAAACCGTATGATGTGTTGAGGAAGCCAGACGTCTGAGGTTGAATTTACGTTTGGAATTTTTCGTCTTAAAACCGTTTAAATCGCAGAGGAATATGCAAAACATTAGATTGGTTGCCCAGTGTACGGGCAATAATATCGCAATTTGTGCAGAGAGAAGAAAAAAGCATCCGAAGCAGATTTTAGTTCACTAGGAGCTTCATCGCATGCTTTTGTGTAAAGATCGAGAAGTGAAATGGAATACTAGTTTACCAGAAGACATTTTTAACGACCCAACCAACCCTGACAAATTCCCCTTGGTCGCTTGGTCGATGTCGCCTCTAAAAACCAAAGATTTGTGGGACATAAATTTTATTGACGCCATCGACTGCGAAATGCTTCGAGAGTTTTAGTCATCCAATATAGCACATCCTAAATGAAAAGTTTACTACGAGTAACGCTGGGTAAAGTTCGTCATGTCATATTCGCTTGTTTCGGTTAGCTATTCTACGAGATGTTGTTGAGCTATCCTACAGTTTTAGCACCAATATGAATGATGCAAGGCTTTAAATCGGAGGAAGTTACCATTTCAGATGACTTAACCCGAGTGATGGACTTGTAATTGTTGGAAAAGGTCTGTTTTCCGCTTTTTATTCCGGTTCGTGGGTTTTGCGTCTTCATTCTCAAGAGAAAAATCATCCCTGTTCACTTCACGGCTTTGGATCCAAAGGAGCATTGGCATCGGGAAAACAGTCAAAAGGCATTTTATCTAAATCACTCTTATCCCTTAACTTACCTCAAAAATACAATGTAGTTCAGATATAGAATTAGTGGACACTCATTTGGTTTGGTCAACTGACTTTCTATCCAGACGCCAAGAGTGCGATGGATCAATTATTCTGTCAATTTTAGGGCTCTCGTTCCTGACAGCTCTTGTCGTTCTAGATGACAGGTACACCACACGCACACACTTGTTCAACCATTTTTTGATTGATGTGGCCGCAGTCTTTCACATCTGCGTATCGAATAGTTGTGTGCGTGTGGGGTGACCGTAATCAAAATGTCATGTCAGGATGTGGCTGCTTCAGACGAAAATCGACCAGATCAAGCACAATAATCCCTCTGCGTCCAGCATGACAGGATGCTCGTCTCGTCTAGGTTCAAACCCTTGCAGGGGCTAGGATGTGCGTTGCTGATGAGCTCTAATAACAACAAAACTAGGGTCTAATGCTTCCCCCCTTTGGTGTGTACTCAAGGGAATAATTGCTTCAGGACAGGAGGTAGACCAAGAGAGCAAGATGATTTTTACAACTCCCACAAAAATCTACAACATAAACAATTATTTTTGTCATCCACTAGATTTTGGCATGATGTCAATCTATTCATATTCTACCACTTATCTTTTCGCTTCATCGGGCTATATCTTTGAAAGCTTTTTTGTCCAGTGCAGTTATGCCGAAGTAAATGGGTGAAGTGGTGAAGACCCACTAACCCCGGTGACTTTTCAACATTCGTTGTTCACTTTTCGAATCTTCCTGTAGGAAGCACTGTCTGCTACTTCAGCCTCATATTTTTTGAGTTACTATGAGATAGATGAACCGGCTTACAGTATTCTAACTTTGACGGCACTATTTCATTTTCTGGAAGCGGCAAGAGCGATAAGGACATATTATATATTTGTGATATCATACGAGTTTACTCAAATAGGAAGAACAGCAAACCACTGGATTGGGCATCTCACATTAGGTATATCTGTCAAATGATTCGAAATTGCCGTCAGTGATGAAAAAATGGCTAATGTTAATTTGTTACCTGTTCTACAACACTTTCCTTCCACCCACATTAAAACTAGCCTATTAGCGTGTTAATATCGATGAGATAAAGTTTTTCTGGCACTTTAGATTTTAGAAAACACTACCGGCTGTATCTTGGTAAAAGTTAGCTAGTTGAAATTCTGAAAAACATGGAGGCAAAATACCTAAAGTAAACGGGGTTATCAATAAGAGTTCAAAGAACCTTCAGCACCTCAACTGTAGCGAAATACACCCATCTGCAAACCAAAATAAGTTTTGCGGGAGACTCACCTGGAACCCAGCTGAATCTGTCGTTTATGATGGGCTGTCGAATAATTTTAGCATCCTTATGAGTAGTGTATTACGTCTACACCTCAACTGTAGATACATTGGAGCCTGACTCTCAGAAAATGCATACAGAACTACAGGTAACTTGCCAAAAATTTCCAAAGAACTAATGGGAGGACCTTAGGAAATTCTGATTAGCCATGAAAGCTCAAGTTATGTAACGCGCCTCCATCGTATTTATTTTAGGGAACATTTTAAAATTGGTTACACGTGGAGAGATGTATAACCCTAGATAAAAATTGCATGTGATGTTTACTAGGCGGTGTTTACTACTGCAACGGAAGTGTTCCACAAGGGTCATGATAAATTCAAACCGAACCGGTTGCTTTACAAGAATTGTCTTTGTATACAGGTGCTATCTGACCAGTGCAACGGCAACTTTGGAGGAAATCTAAGCCTGTCGGGCACTTTCTCTGGTGACCAACAAAAAACTAAAAAAACGTTTAAACACACATCCAATAATGCTTTCCATCTTTGACTAATTACTCAGGATCTTTTTTGTACTAATATAAAAAATTTTTGAGTCGACAATTACTCAAGCTATTCTGAAGGGGTATTTGTTGGGAAAACGGAACTGGACTTAAACTTTTCGTTTTTTATAGATTTTATTGTAAATTACGGACTGAATGTACATACCATGAGAATGCAAAGTAAACTCATTTTCTTTATGGTTAGGTGTGCTGATTGTAGGCGCACGAATTTAATGTGGACGCATACCCAACTTTATCTGGTTACCTGACAAACAATTCACGAGATACAACAACTCACCCAGCATGCAGATTAGTTCAGTGTATTCATCAGTAACTGTTCGAGATTCAGTCAAAAGAAATCAGTTATTTTCCCAGGACAGCTTAGAAAATTTAAGCTAGCTTGTTAAAAGAAAGACAACTTGGATCCG
>SJOL01000719.1:673337-689177 GCA_004794785.1 Opisthorchis felineus | reverse complement strand
CAAATGGAAATTACAGCACAGATTGTTTGCAGACTCATCCAAGTATTCTGTGTGACATAGCATCATCTTCACGAGGGGTGTACTAAACACCTAGACAATTCATAAAACCAGTCTCGGAGAACCCCTAGCAAAACAGCCATGAGCATGAGCAGTTCGTTTACTTTTCAACATCTAGTGCAAAGTTGCAGCTAAATGAATGACATGATCTGTTTGAGTCTGACTGCACTTGGAAGTATGTACTGAGCAATCTTTATCGATAGCAAAGTACATTGCGTTTGGAACCATAATCAATAGCAAACGAAAATTCAGAATGCTGGGATTTTGGAGGGAATGATCACTGGTCACCGTTTGTCTGCCTTCGCTAGTCCACACTTTGCGGCTTCTGCGTCAATTGTTTTTTAATTCTCTGTCTGTTTTTGTGTTGATGCTTTTGCTGTAAACTTGATTCAATCCTGTCTGACATCTCCAGCTTCAATTTGATCGTTACTGAGATTCTGAAGCTGATTTAGTCACCCACATGTTTGGTCTGTAAAGCAATTTTTCATGGATGCGCTCCCTCTTACTCTCATTTTTTCAGCGAAAAACGAGCATTTTTTCTTTGTGAAACATGGTTTTCCCAATTTATGGCTCCAAGAGGAAATCCCCTATATAACACGATTGCGTGAGCACAAAATGTCCCTCCCCTGTTTTCACGGCAGAACAAAGAACTGGTAGATTTAGAAGCACGATGATTTGACGAATTGCTTGCTTCTACTTTGGGAATATCATTCTCACTATCAACGACGGTACTGAGTATCAGTTGGTTTATTTTCATAGTGTCGAATAAGGGAAGCAAGTGTCCTATTCTCAGTAATCAGCCGCGGTTTGTAATGTATTCTTCGAAAAAATATTATCTAGTTAAGTGAGTTACATAAAAAAGCACCTGGATCCTGATAAGTTAAACCTGCAGGAAAACTAAAAATTGATGGTGCCAAAGTAGATTTACTCTACTCAGTGTGTTCAACTTCATTTTGTCCCAGATCAGCTGCCTTTCAACAGCGCCCAGTGTTGATCCAGCACTGCTCTGCAGGTGTTATTTTAAGTTCGGAATCGCAGCATGCACTCTCAATAGAAAATAATTCATACCCGAACTGGACTCTTCTAAACACTGTCGTTGTTTCCCTTTTTATGATTGGAGAAGTGATATTGGCCCAAAATCGTAACTGAAGATTTCTAAATCACCATTCTAACAATCTAGAGTTTGTTGGTTGTCTGTATTCTGCACATTACTGTAATATAGGAATTAAAAGTCCTCAAGACTTGTTTCATCCCTGAACGCCAAGCAATTAGAGGCTTTGGACTGTTGACCTTACTTCTGCGTGATGATGCATCAATAGCGCTCATTCGAGTTGCGACGCAACGAATACTTGATTTGACTCTAATGCGAGTGACTCAGCGGGTGAGTCAGACAACTTCATTCGTCGTTCTACTTTGTAAGTGGATTAAAGAGCGTCTATTGTGAATTTCGTTGTATTGCTCTTGTCATTGCTAGTTAAAAATTTTTAAGAAACTGAGCAGGATTCATTTTAGCTTTAGACAGAACCATTATAGCAGTTCCTCAAAGACGAGACTTGAGTAAAATAATCTACTCTGTTGTAAAGGCAATCACATCATAACTGTGTTGGGAGAACGCACCGGTTCAGAAAAACACTCAGTTGTCGATCGCTCTGCACCGACATGGATTTCGAAGTGAGCGTGAATTTCGGCGCACGCAAGCCCAAGTGATTGGAATATGTAGTTTTATGACATCATGGTATACCAATAATTAGTAATCACACTCACATCACTCTCGTTTGAACAGTTGTCCTCCTGTCCTGATGAGTCCACACCAAAGGGGGGAAGCACTGGACTCGAGTTTCACTCTTATTAGAGCTCATCAGCAGTGCGTATCCAATGGCCGCGCCGGGGTATTAACTCCGGACACCTGACATGCGAGGCGAGCGTGTTACCACTACTCCACCATAGCACTTTGAAGGCATTTGAATTTTCACGTCTGAACAAGCGAGCGTGTTTACACTTGAGCGATGTGATTGGTGTGCCCGACTCATCATCAAACGACGATTCAGTAGCCGTCCTGGTTGTGACGATCGATTGACCCGCCAGTCAGGACTTCCCAGTCAGGTAGCACGACAGACGCTTGAAACCCGTTGGACAAATTGTTCTGGATATGCACTGCTGATGAGCTCTAATAAGAGCGGAACTCGAGTCCAGTGCTTCCCCCTTTGGTGTGGACTCACCAGGACAGGAGGTCGATTGTTCGAACGAGAGTGATGTGAGTATGAACAATACTTACCCAGCAAACCCCACAACAGATATCAAAGAATTAGTAATCAGTTCTGGCAGCGCAGTAAATAAGCGCCAAGAATGATACCGTACCATATCACATAGGGCAGACCCTCCTCCACAGTGCATCGTTTGCAGCGCAGATCACTTCACTTTAGAACAACGGATAGCTTGTAAAATGCGTTCAATCTCAGAAGACACAAAGAGTTCGCGGCTAAGTCGGCGGGGAGTACTTGTGTGCGGTTGTTAACTACGTGGGCTGTCGAAAGTAGAAAAACCTGATGCTATGTTAGGGCCGACGTTTTTGGTGTTCAGCCCTCAGTGGTACAAGCCAACATGGTAGTTGCCAAGATCATTGGAAGGGATGCGCAAAGTGTTCTCCAAAAATATTGCTACACACTCTGCTTAGCGTCCGCTAAAATTAGAGGTATTAAAATTGTTTCACCTATCGGTGAAGTGAAGTGCCTGATACAGTCTTGTGCCGGAAACGACAATGTCCGTGATCAAGGGTCGGTTTTTGAAAGTTCATGAAGCTGCCACGGTAGAAACACTAAAGGCTATACCGATAGAACTTTCATGACTGGTTTCGAGCCACGGACAAACTCCGCAATCCCAAAATCCATGCTAGACTCCAGTTGTGTTTACGACAAATTGACAGATTCCATGCCTCAACAAATTCTCTTAAAACCTCGTTCCCGAACACTTAAAGAAAATCCAACAGTATGCTCTTGTCAGATATTTAGACAAACACAAATATCTTCCGTTCACAGGTCGCGTTGTGTGGCTTTTTAATGATCAGGTGTGGCTAACTCCTACAAAATGACATGAACCAGCAAAACAGCCGAATTTCGAAAGGTACTTTTGCTCCGGAAATATGTTATGTTAACCTTCCGGCTGCTTTGAAGTAATACTGCAGTTGGTCCCCAAAGGTAAGCTGTATTTTTGCCCAAAGCTCACAAGAGGGTATAGCGCCTAGCATTACCGTGTTTTCTACCTACCGCGGCGGAATGGGAAATTTACTTTGACTAAAGCTGGTGGAGCGTGTCCTGGTAGGAGTGAGGTGAAGCGTTAACAAGCCTGGCATGCCTACTCTCAGCATCAATCATAGGTCAAACATGGGGTAGTAATGGTTGATTCAATGGTCGGAGTTATCGTCCTAATCATCCGGTATGTTGATCAGACAGGAGAGTGATCGTCCGTTCAGAGTGATAATTTAGGAGCAGTAGTATCTCGCTTCTCTCGCAAGTTAGATGTCCGGAAAACCCATCCCAACGCGGTCGACCACGATTACTGCTGAAAGAGCCTACGGACAAGGGAGTTGATTTCGGCGCTCTTCGTGTTTCGTGCCTGAAATGGTCAGACCGGATCATAGAAGGACTGGTCAAACGAGAGCGAATACAACGTAGATTGGGTAGACACAAGTAGATCTTTCCGCAAGCTACGTAAAACCACCCATGATTTTTCATTTTTCAACAATTAAGAAGTTTGGTCGTTAGAAGCTAAAATGCAATGGTTGGTAGAATATTGACTCGACAACGAAGCATTCATACTTATCACTAAAGCCAATAACTCAATAAATATATTATCAGAATTAATTAGAATCATCACGTCACGGAGTGTGGCACTTGCTGCTATCGTTGATTACCATTCATATGCTATCGAGGTCTTTCGGAGAAAAGCCTTTGATAACTGAGCTGATTTTTTATGGGCGTTGGTGATACCACTAGCCTTCTGAAGATTTGTGAATGTAATTGGTCGTTTTCAGTCCAATTCTAAACCAGATGAACTGGAAGTTTTGGTCATTTCTGCAGGAAGCTTTCATTCGGAGCAGTGCGAATTGCTACAGAATATTCACAAAAGCTTACTAGCCCCCAGACCTTTGCTGACCTAGAATCAGTCCGAAGTACGGTCAGAGAGGCAGGTGTAACAACTTTGTACCAAAAAAAACGAGGTTGTGAAATGTTTTATCAGTACACTAATTCAAGTTTATTACACTGATCCAAGTTCATTAAATTACACCTTAGAAATAAGGTTTTAAACACAAATTCAGTGCTGAGATGTCAGGTACTGGCATCTACACAGGATCAGCATTATTCAGTCGGACAAATGTGACATGACCAAACAGATATTTCTCTGATTTGGTTGATTAAATAGTTAGTACGTGCAAATTACAAGATTTCATTGATGATAAGCCTGAGAAAAGCGCCTGTGTAGCGGAAGAACTCAAGTAGACTGGAACCAGTTGAATTTTGAAGGTACACAAGCTCAACACCGTTGTTCAAATCCACGCACAAATTAGTTTATGCACTGTCTCAACTACGTCCCATTAATTGCTACAAGGATTAATAAATATGGTCATTTTTATCTATGTTTACACACCACTTACATGACATTATCTACTAGACACAACTTCAATGTTTCACGACCACAAAGTTCAATCAGTTTTGTTCAAAGCTCATGGCGATATAGAGAAACAGTGAAAAGGATTAAGTGCATACCAGCCTGGCGCAATTACTTCAAGTTTCCTGCACCTTCAAAATCCAGTCAGATAGTCTTGACAGAAACTGACAGTACGGACACCAGTGATGTTGTTTGGTCACTGAACCTTGTGGTCTCACCAACCAAGCTCATGAGGAACTATGGGGCCTACGTCCTGGCAGGTAGACCGCATGAATATCTGTTTTACGCATTTCTACTGGGCCCACCCCGCAGCTTGCGTCACTAAGAACGAGGGGTACAGAAAATAACCACAAGGTTTCCGAAAACTCTTCGACAGCCCACGAACGGTTTCGCCATTCTTGGTGCTCATCAGGTAGGCGCATTCCCCGAGTTTCCTTCAACCTTATGTACTACTTGAACCCAAATTGGACTGATTTCGATAAATACACTCATTTGCTAATGAATTTAGTTTTCACGGGAGACTCAACTGAGTCTCTCATTTATGATATTCTGAAACTGATTGTGCTGCAGGAGACTCACCTGGAACCCACTGAATCTCTCGTTTATGATGTTTTCAAGCAATTGAATGCGGCTACCTGATGAGCCCCAAGAAGGGCGAAACCAGTCGTGGGCTATCGAAGAGTTTTCAGCAACCTTGTGAGTAGTTTCTTTTATGAGGTGTAGAGATCATTGATGCTGCCGGGTGTTTTTTATGACCAGGCGGGCTGCTCCGAATACTCTCACACATCCATATCCAGCGACATCTCTGGGTTTTCGGTGATTGAAAACCCGGAGACGTTTTAAATCGTTTAGACCGGAAAGAATTAAATCTTTCAACAGCACAGTAACTACCGCAGCTTAATACCCAAGGCACCCACGGTAGCGGGGCTGTAGCCTGTCAAAATCACATGCCTGGCGATCTGTGCTAGCCTGTGGCTTGGTTTTGAATTGTACCTCTTCCCTGGCTGTCAGAGTGTTTCTAACTATCGCCACTCCACAATTCTATTCTGCCAGTTTTACACAAATATTTGAGAGAAAAAAAGCTTTCCAAGTGCTTTACAATGGATCGCCTGGTTGTCGGCAGAACACTGGCACTTTTTGACAGGTCGCTCGGTAACGCAATTCTGTCATAAAACTTTGTTCCAGTTGCTGGTGACTTTAGATTGCCATTAGTGAAAGTCGGCCAACTTGTTTAGGGTTTTCTCATCATGTCTGGATAGAGAATGCCCTGCCCATTCAAACTTAGACCACGCGTATGTGTGCCCACTTACGCCACGATCAAATCAATCCAGATGGTGAAAAGTATGTTGAAACGGACAGACAGTATTCAAGTCCAAATATGTATGGGCAAAATGAAAACATCAAGACATACTGCACTGACTTCAAACCGTCCTTGTGAGAATATTAGGGGTATATTTACAGTCATCATAAAAATGGTTTTGGTAATCAAACTCAAATAGTCACACACTGGATATTTGTACGTTTATGCTATCCGAATCGTCTCCATCTAACAGTGAATAACGTGGAGTTACGTCAATTTCTTCTGGGTCGTTTACCTCTCTGTTCTCATCTGGAAGTGATACATCGTGATTGTCTACATCGCTGAAACTAGGCAAATCCACTTTACTCACCGGTTCATGAAAAGGCACAGTTCTGTTCCGGATGGCAATAAATGTTGCAAACTGACCGTCATCACCGCACAATTCTGAGTCTGATGGTGGAAAAATTATCACATTTAAGTTACTCGATCCGACTGCACACTTGTCCGAATTGACTACCTGCTGCCTCCTCCTAATCGGTGTTGGTTTTGGTTTTGGAACACGAGTTTTGAAGAATGGATCGCAAATACCGTTTTTACCAAATTTTTGACAGCAATTTAATTGCCAAGAGCACAGTTGTTTAAATGAATTACGGAAATCTGTTGACGTTTTCCAGTATATGAGGAAATTCAATTGGTTTGATATTAGCACAATTAGGTTGCATATGGTGATTAGCCGGTACCATTGCTGGTCGGATGAGAGGGGCTGATCTGTCGGATGACTATCCATCGATTGATTGTGGACAAGTAATGATTCGAACTGAGCCTCGTCTGGGCTTTTTGCAGATTCTACGAGATGTGTGTTGTAGATACGCCACAAACTATATGACATGATGACAACAGCCTCTGGAATGTGCGCCAGGAGAAATTTGATCAATATTGCCACAAGCATTTTGGCAACATTGGTTGGTGATCCTGCCACTCGAGATCGATAATTTACCGGCCTTATATTCACGCATAGCATCTTGCTGGCTGCACAATATCTGTCAGGTTCCTCCGATTCTCTACGATGATCCGATACCTTACTCATCTGTTCAGAGTGAATTTTACTCGCATCTTCATGTCTCCCACACACAGTGCCTGCACAGCTTTGTAATCGGGCTCGTCTCTTGGCTGCTTCCCGCATAGCAACCACCAATCGCGCAGTTATGACGCACAGGGAGCAACACGGAATGATGTGGATTACAAACGTCCGAGCCCAGATGTAGACTATCATGCAAGTTAGACCGCACGTGTTGCACTTCAGAACAATCTGGGGGAGTTGAGAATATATTCTAACAAGACACTGAAGTTCCAAAACGAAAGTTTCCGGTAGTCCAAATGTCGTTGGTTGGGGTACATGCACCACAACCGGATGAACGGTAATAAACTTGGAGTGGATAATGACCACGTGGAGTAGAATGCCAAACAATACGACAGCAATTATTGCTATTCGCGAAAATTTCAACGAACATATATTCATAGCTTTTAGTGGCCAGCTGACATACACCAGTCGCTGAAGTGCCAACAGAACTGTCAAAAAGACTGAAATGGTATAGGTGATGGTTGGAAGAGTGACCGTTGTCCACGAAGAAATCTGACTGGCCATCAAATTCGAACTGGTACGATACAGATTTTGCGATGGTAAATGCCACCAATGGGTTAGATTGTCAGATTGTATCCGGACCTGCTCCGCTCTGGCCGGCAAGTCTTCCCACCAGACATTTCGTCCGGTCAGACTTTCCGCTATATACATTGGCAAGGGGAGCAGACTATTCAATAATTCGGTGCATCCAATAGCCAAGAGAATAGCATAAACAGGAGTTTGCACCCGCTGCCGTGCAAACACACAACAAACGATTATATTTGTGACAAGGACAAGTATCGTGATGACGGGCAAGAGATAATGTATGACTAGCTTTTTGAACCAATCATTGTGATAGGATGACGGCTGTGGATACGCACCACAAACGTCCATCAACCATGCGTCTGCAACAAAACGAAGGTTGGGATCAGCTGAGTGAAAGTCAATTGTGTTTATATCCATCCACGATTCATTTGGACTTGTTCGATGTTTAGAAATAATGGAATCAGCAAGCTTTCTCCCGATAGTGTCATAAAAGACGTAGAACAAGGTCTCGGCAGTTGGTTGGGACAGAATAGATTTGCTGGTTGAAATTTGATCCGAATAATTATAAAGGCAGGTGCGCAAATGATCTCTCAACATTTTCCATTCACAAGAAATCGTTCTGCACCACGCAGTTTGTTGAACAGCATTATTTTGATATAACCTCCATGCTGATATCCAATGACCAACCGCCTGAGTTTCGCAGCCACCAATCAAAAGAGTTAAAAAGCAGACAGGGGATTGGTCGGTTTCGAAAAATTATATTGCATCTGCATTGAATTTTTGGCCTCCAAGTGAAAACCAGAGAAAATGGAGGGATGCTCATTGCAAGTGCTTCAAACAAGAACGACAGAAGCATAAAATGCTTCTCGGCGTTCGTGTGTAGATTAGCTCTACTTGTGGGATGAAATCTCCATTAAACTTTCATTTCCCTCTTCATTACCAAGCAGATATGAGTTAGTTTATTTCGCAAGACTTATCAGTTCCAAAGGCTAGGCGTAGTGACAAACACTAACTAACTCAGCAAACATCCTTGCAGCCTGAAGTAAAAATGCCATGACATCAAGTCACAAATCGAGAGGTGGACAACCATAATGATAATACGACAAGTTGTGAGTGCAGTCTGTCCTCCAGTATGTAGTTCCTTCGAACTTTTCGGGCTTAGCAGGAGACACAGCATCAGCAGCAAGTGACTGATATCAGAAGGGCTCGTGAAGTCAGGTTCTTTCCAGATTGTGTAATTGAACACTTGGAGCTGTAGGTAACTCGAAATGCCTACAGCGGCCAGCACCAGATCCCTCTCTCATCCACTCTTTTCCCTTCTTTTCACTTTAAGATTTAGATATGGTTTTTAAGTAGTAAGGTACCAATGTTAACACTGGAGTTGCTTCTTCTTCTGATGATGTTCTTGCTGATGATGATGATGATGATGATGATGATGATGATGTTGGAGCTGAGGAAGATGATACTGAGGATGGTTAACACATCGAGCTGCTTTGAGTCGTTTTGAGTCACCGGCAACTTGGTCAGTTTATTTAACATTTATGTGGTGTCTATATTAACGCGTCAGTTCTAATCTGAACAAACAAACGAACGTACAGGTCGCCTCTCTTGGAATGTCTCAGGTGGATGCTTAATCCTAGTAATTTCGTCACAAAAGCATCCAGTAAGATGGAAAGTGTACAATGCAATACGAAAATGCTCGAAAACACGCAACTGTAACCCAACAAAGGGTAAAAAATGAATATTACAGTAAAACACATTGTGTGATTTTTCACTATGTTCAGTTTATGGTGCGGCCGAGAGTACGATATCGTTTCAAGGCTTGTGAATAGCAAACCAATCATTACTGAAGACAATGCAGAAAACTGCACTTAGTTTGGACAAAAATACCATCCGGTTGGTTTAGTATGAAGGTGAAACCAAAGATCCCTTGTATTATTGGGGTCAAAAATTTGAGGAACCCAACTTCATTTGTGCTAATATGGCGCCTACAATGCAGTGGGGATGAAAAAAATAAGTCGAGTCGCGGAGACAACAACAATTTCCGTAAACAAAACACAGTAGCTTGTTACTGTGGCAACTTTGCTAATCGAGGTCGGTGTCTCAATTACTGATGAGAACTCTGCTGCAGTTTTGAAGCTCGGGGAACTGGTGATCACCTGGTGATTCCACCCGAGCTACCAGTTGTCCGAACATAGTATGTGAGTAGCTCCTGAAGGCCCGCACAGAATTAAAGATTTGTTACAAGTAAAAACCAATCACATACCTTAAACGCGTCAGAAATGTTTGGCCTGAAACCGCTGACAGTTGAAATGTCAAGCGTATGAGAACCGGAGCTTTTGGTTTACGTTGCATGATGGAAGAAATCCCATAAAAACTGTGGGCTATCGGCTGGTAAAACCAATGACCTTTTCAAATCTTGCAGGATAAGTGGTATTTTAATTTTTGGACAAGCTTCCATAGCTCCGCTCCCGCATATGAGAAGACTAGAGAATTTTCCGTGGAGATTTCCTTCTGTAAAAGAAACCGCTTTAAGCTAAACGGCTGTACAACTGCTTCATTCTTATTTGGAATTCTCATCAGTGCGTTCCTTAGGGAAAATCATCCAATCTCCTCACACTGCGTTCAATCTACAAATGGCTTGGAGGAATCAGCCGCTAAGGAGCCGCAGCTAGAAGTTTATGACTTCCTACCAGCATATAAGCCTGCTTGTTGTACGCGTTTGAACCAGCCAAATGCAAAATACTGAATAACCACATTGGAGCATTGGTCTCTAGTTTCTATAAATATTTCGATGGCTGTACAGCGTCTCCCTCTCATTATACCGCCGCCGAATGAATGCCCGCTCACTCTGGTTGATCAGCTTCTTCAATCTAACTGTAATTTGCAAAGGGTATCAGCAACCCATTCCAACACGGTCGTATGCAAAGGTAGCTAATGTTATCTGGGGTTTGAGGGGTGTGCCGTCCAGGTTCTTGATTGTGCTTTGACCGCGAAACTTTTGCTAGATGAATGAGACTCATGCGTTCAATCTTTTGCCTGTACTTCTTGCTAAATACTCCGGAATCATTACAAATCAGAAACTCAGTGCAACTACTCAGGTGCACCAGAAGTTCCTCTGTAAGTTCAATAAAGTTTACATGTATTCTCGCAAGTTTGTTGGGGCCCAGAGGACGAATTCGCTAGTTCAGTGGAAGCATTTTTGACAAATCACAACTGGAAGAAAACGACTTCTCACGCAATTTCTGGTTTTGAAAACACGCTGCAATTGAGATTTCCTTCTGCCATTGAATCCGACCTGTGTTGAAAAGCCGAGAAGCACAGTATAGCCGTTTCAGCAGCGCACATTTCATGAAGGGAAGTTACGAACCCACAACCTCTTGTTTGATAGTTTGAAGAATTAGCCGTTCGGCCACGAGCGGTTGAGCGGCCGTGCGGTCACCGGTTAGGTGATCAAACTACTGGTCGGGGGATTTGGAGTTCGAAACGCTCTGAGGGTGTGTGAGATGTGTGCCACTGATGATGAGACCCCCGTACAGCGATTGCTGGGTTTTCGGCATAGACTGACTTCACTCACAGGACGAAAACACAAATGAAAATGTCTAGTTTCAAGGTGCAGGCATCGTTTTGACTTGATGAAACTTTAAGGGTCAACAACTGAGTTGCTGTTTCGATTTTGTGGAATCAAACCGCTTTGTCTTTTCAATGAAAAAATTAGACAATTAAAAGGAAGACGTTTTTGCCAGCTTTTTCCCATGAACTTTGAATGTAGAGGCAATTCTACGGTAGTTTTAGAAACTGCACCACAGTGTTGGATAGTGAATTAGGAGGCGAATTTTCCACCCGGTTCAGAGACCTGGGTCTACTTTGCATAATTCGGCCGTTACTCTGAAATAATCAGGCAATATCCTAGAATGTGCGGTTGCTTATGGTCGTTTGTATGTACACTTTGAAGACCATTCATTGCAAGTTCACATCTATTATTCGAGATCTAAGCGACACTTGGAGCATTTTACTGACATTGTTCCCGGTATACACGTGCTAGTGAACTATAGTTATTAAGCGAAAATCAAGCAAACTAATGGGAAACAAACTGGGTTCTCAGAGTTTAACGTGACATAAAGATATATGAAACCTAAGTAACTCAACAAATTAACTCAGGTGTTAATGCAGCGTTCTTGTCTACCTGCGAAAAATTTGCAGTTAAACGGAACGCCTAAAAAGACAATTATTTCATTTATCACTGAGCCCCCTCTATTACAAACAATAACGGTTGGCAAAACTCTGACAGCTTCAACCGAAGTGCCACTTACGGACGATTTATACGTAATGCTGAGAGGAGAAGAGTGCAAGACAGCCGATTCTGTGTGGAAAGACAAGCTAGAAAACTTCCGGATAACAAGTTCGAAGTGATAATCAGGTGTCTGACTGACTTGTGCGAAATCACTCTTAGGTGTCGAATGATGTAACGTTCCTTCAGAATGCCCACTAACGTGAAGTGGATCAGAACACTTAACGAAATTTGCTATCCTGAGGAACATTGATTACTACTTTTCCATCGGTTTGAGAATTTCGTTTGCGGAGGTGTTGGAATAAACCTCCAACTGGTACATTTTAAACGAGGGGATCATTGTAAGAACGTGCGTGAGCACAACCAGGACCAACGTGAAATGATGTACATCCAAGTTGTAGTGCTGCGAACTAATTTTAACCGGTTCTTCAAGGAGGACTATGTCCAGATATTTGAAAACCTTCATAGTATGAATAAACGCGGTCTAGATGTAGACTTCAATGATATGATATTCAAATCCAGATTTTCAAAAAGCCGGATCTTAACCTTCACATAAAAAGTAAGAACGTTAACTGTTACGACTAACTATTTGTGAATTCAAGGTCATCTCTTGAGATGCCAGTATCTACAAAAGAACCTGCATCGAATCATTCCAGAATAGCTGAGTTAGTAAACTGTTTCTTCCAAGATCAACCACTCCTTCCTTATACGCATCCTGTGTCGAATTCCACATTCTATCCTATCACCTTGATGATCTTGAAAAGTTTGAACCAATCTATTCACCCCTCAGTAATACGATGTACTATAAATTCCGACGTGAATGCAACACCAGGCAATATACAACTGGATGCATATGCTCCATGCGCACTAATCAGTTAACAGGGTGAACTTGGTTCTTGCTTGATGGCAAGCGCTAATTAGGACATAACTCGCAGTGGGCTGCATTTCCGGGGCTTCACACGTCTGCTTTAGACTCTTTTGGGAAAAAACCAACCCATTCTTAAACCCGGTGAGAAATTTCGACTCAGTCATCACTTCTGCACAGAAAGTTGGCTGGTGAAGAATGGGACGTTTTTAAACCTAATTCTGTCAGGCGGGCATAGAAAAAATCAGGCAATTAATTAACAAACGTGGTACTCCCTCTAATAAACCAAGGATGTCTCGTCCTCTTTTCCGCTGAACGATTTTGAATAATGCTCAATGAGATAATCTCCTAATGTGGAGTTAAAAAGCATATTTTCCCAATGTAAAATATACTGTATCCCTTTGTAAGTAGTGTGGTATGACCGACTCAAATTAACCAAAGTTGCTTCATTTTGATTGAAGTCCGTCGGATGGGCACGGTCTTTGATCTTTTAGTGATTCGTTTCTTGCCCATATGCAAAATTTGCATTTAGGCAGGAAGCTTTGGAAAGAACTAGAATTTCCTGATGGAATATACTATTCGTTAAGTTACTGAAACCACCTTGAAAGCCCACAGACAGCTTCGTTTTTATGACCGTTTCTGACCGCTGGATTCCAAAGCCAAGAATGATGAAGTCCTGAAATGTATCGTTAATTTTCAATACTACTTGTGTAAAAATACATATGTTAAACCATTCCAAAACATATGATGATGGGTATTTTTGTACCAATTGTTGCAAAGTTTGGTGCCAGTTCAGACAACAGCGTAAGATGTAATAAAAACGCAACAAGCGCAAAAAAGTCGAAGTCCCGACAAGGAATGTGCACAAAGCACACTGACGCAAGACGCGGAAAAATATTGCAGCTCCGTGATGTAGACACAAAAGAAACAATTATTTTAGGCTAGAGAGTTGCTTAGCTGACTAAAAGAGAATAACCACATACCAAGATCAGCACGGCTTTCCACCCTCTACATAAAAAATCGGAGCAAAATGGTAGAATTACCTCTAAGTATGATCACCTCCCGCAGTCCTTCATACGCCGCACAGTACTGGGCTTCCATTGTTCACCAACATGCCAATAAATTAGAGGCCTAGTGAAAAGCGAGACAGGGGGATAAATTTTTTCATAAACCATAAACCAGGCCCTTATTGTTGGATGTCGTCTCTGTTTCTCTTGAAGCCCGAGGACTACTTAAAGTCTAAACCGGGGTGAAATTCAGTGTATTCAATACCTTTCCAAGTTCTTCAAAAGGTGCTGCTCTTTGCGCGTGCCGTTTGGCGGCTGTAGTCAAATTTCGCCAGGCATTTTTACGCACACTGAAGCTTGTTGTGCACCATCAAACGATCAGCTTTCAATGAAGTATCCCAGTTTTCAGCATACTCTACACCAATATTTGGATGGGCAAGGAGTCACTGGCCTTTTTCTACCTCTGCAGATTGTAATGATTCTTCTGTGTTGTCGATTAGCGTAACTATTTCAAGCCGGTTTCTACGCGTCTCTGCTTCTCCAGGTTAAGTGC
This sequence comes from Opisthorchis felineus, assembly GCA_004794785.1. Classification (NCBI taxonomy): domain Eukaryota; kingdom Metazoa; phylum Platyhelminthes; class Trematoda; order Opisthorchiida; family Opisthorchiidae; genus Opisthorchis; species Opisthorchis felineus. The sequence goes on along the minus strand of SJOL01000719.1, from coordinate 674,773 downwards.
TAACCGCAACATGATTCTCAGGAATAGCAAACTTACCTTCTTGCGAAATCAACCAATGCACTCACAAAACATGCACTTTTAGCTTCGCTGCGCTTTGAATAAAGTTTTTATTCGGCCTCAAGTCTGTACACAGCTCGACAAATCCAATCCGACGTCACTAAGCCGGTTCTCCACTGTATGGACGACGTATGTCGAGAGACCAAAAATTGGATATCTATATGCGTAGGCGTAGACTTCCACTATCCGAGACATCAGTGCACTCCCCTAGCTTGCAAATCGAAGGAAACCAAAGTGAACTAGGGAAGCTGTAAAGAGCAAATTCAAAGATCTTTCATGAATGTAGAACTCTGTGCCTCTGTAACGTGTATTCGACGTGAGGAACTTTGAATACGGTTCATGGTTGGCAGAATGCCTACCCATATACACCTGGCCCTTGCATAAGTTCAGTACAATCTCGGACATTTGCTGCATGTTTTTGTGAGGCCTCATAAGATAGTTTCACCAAACAAATTCAAAGGCCCAGTGATATGCAATCTTATATGGGTAAAATGCCTGAACTCAGGCATCAGCTGTTGTATTGCGAAAGTTGAAAAAGGTCCTTCCTTTTAAAGGTATGTCATTTTCCGACAAAGGGAAGAATATTTTTGTGACAATTAATGTTTTGGAATAATATATCCACTTTTTTTGTGTTCCTATATGTTATAATATGTCTTTGTTTCCCTGAAGGATGACAATTGCATGGTACGTTTACAGTTCAGTACCGCTCAAACACTGGACACATTTAATGCTATACTGTGGCTGCATCCCACGGTTCGTAGCAACCACTCAGTTAATCCTGTTTGGGATTTGAATTGCGTAACCCGTCTGTTTAGATCACCCCCTCTCAAACATTTCATTTCATCGCCTACCAGATTCGCGTTTACGAGGCCAGCCGGAACATTTTTTTCACAGTACGTGAACGACTTAGCCAAGCGGGCAAATCAACTCATCATTGGGCACTTTTGACCATTTCGTCTTGAATGAAAATCATTGAATTTATCTGGCGCATAAAGTTTGAAATGGAGACCACCTTGGCAAGTAGCTGACATGAATTCCAGTAAATAGCCATGGCGTACGGTCCCCAATCAGCTGTATTAATTTGCGATACAGAAATCAATGATATCTACCCGCTGCTCTGGCTGAGACACCATTACTAGAGACAGGCAGGCAGTCACTTTTTAGCTTGCTAACCGATAGCGCCAACGTGAACCTGGCCATGTTTTAAATATAGTTCTCACGAACCGATACTATTTTCGCGGACTCAGCGCCAACCATTTAGGCACTGTACGGTTGTTCATTCGTTATTGGGAATCCACATCAGTGCTCGTCCCACAAAACTCAGGGTAGCCTCGAACCACAGACCTCCAGGCCAGTAGTTTGGATGCTAAGCAAATCGG
>SJOL01000719.1:619172-636072 GCA_004794785.1 Opisthorchis felineus | reverse complement strand
TTCTTCTACTTACTACACTATTTCAAAGGCACTGAAATTTTGCAGGTTACGACATAGGATCATGGCAAATGCCAGCCTGCTCGCTATTCCACGTCGTTCCAAAAACAGACTAAACCTAGTATTTCAAAAACACTCACGCTCTGCGAATGGCTATGGAGAAAAATTCCTCGTGTTGATGATGCCTTGTGACTGAATGAAAACCCAGTTACTTAGTGGAGGCAACTTGTCGAGCCGCTTAGCTTCAAGTGAAACAAAGGCGGTTTGAATTCCACATTCCAAAGCCTTGTGGGTTTTGAACAGCAGCTGCCTGGTAACCTCACTCTTTGGTACAGCTTGCTTTCAATACATTGCCGGTTCTCTGTATTGATCAGGAAAATGAACGACAGTGCTGACGTAATACATTACTCATAAGGTGGCTGAAAAGTCTTCGACAGCCCACGGCCGGTTTTGCCCTTCTTGGGGCTCATCAGGTAGGCGTAGCCCCCGAGTTTCCGTCAACCCAAATTGCACGAAACTAGCGAAATACACCCATTTGCAAACAAATTTGGTTTTGCGGAAGGCTCACCTGAGACCCAGATGAATCACTAGTTTATGCTGTTTCTAAGCAACTGAATGTGCTGCACCAGGCCGCCTCATGTTTCAGTTGGTACGGTATTCAAAATAACACGATACATGTATAGACATAATACACTACTCATAAGGTTGCTGAAAATAGTTCGACAGCCAATGACTGGTTTTTTCCTTCTCGCGGCTCATCAGGCAGGTGAAGTCCCCTATTTTCCATCAATCTTATGTTCTACTTGAATATCATAAACGAAAAATTCAACTGATTGCCAGGCGAGTCTCCCATAAAACCAAATTGGCTTACAAATGAGTGCATTTTGCTAACGACAGTGGTGGTTTCACGGCAAATTTGACTTTAGTTTTCCTTTGCTCAGGGACACTAATAACAGCCCAACAGTCATCTGGTGGATCAATAAGCTAAGTAATATTGATCTCGCGATGACCTGGCCGACGTGATCTTGCTATGTCGACGTTGTGTACCTACATTCAAGAATGGCTCCACAGTAGCACGACGAACAGTATCAAGTCTGCTTTGGAACGATGAATTTCAGATAAATCATTTATTTAGACCAAACATTCAGTAAAAAATCACCTTTCGGTCATATTGTCGCTGTGAGATTTTGGAATTGCCAAATGAGATATTGTCCACTAAGTGAAGCTGGTCAATGCTCCAAAGCTGAGCTATTGCATCCCCTTTGGGGAGCACTGGCAGTGTGAATCTTACGAAACTCAAGAGAAACTCGAAGAGCAATCTCCAGCTTAGCAGTTTAGAGACTTGACTCTTCGGCTACAAGCAGCTGCTCGGCGGTACAGTTAACTCACGTTTGGGCAGGATATAACGTTAGAGTTACAGAAACCACATCAGGTGATCACTTAAAATGAGATTACTGCTCACACTAACAAAAACTATAAGTAGCTTAGGGGAAGACTAATTCATAAAACGAGTGAAGCTTCCATCTGAGGGGGCCCAAACAAGGATCTATCAACAGGTGACCACGTGATGTGGTTTCCGTGAGTGAATGATGAGTGGCGTCACACTCTGTCTAACTGCAAGCTCGTCATGGTGCCGGTCAGAACGGCGCTCGTGGCCGAAACTTTAGGTATTCGAAATACCAGCCGGAAGGTCACGGGTTCGAAACCTCCGCGCACCGCTGATTATTTCTAATAAGGATAAAACATTTGTACAGCACTTTTCCAGCGTAGGCTGTCTTTACGTAGAAGAAGGCATTCCAATTGACGACATTTCACTCACCGGGCTTCAACCTGATATTCTCATGTTTTTTAGTATTACTGTGCCTGGATTGAGCACTCATATGTGTGTACAACAGTAGTCGGTTTTGAAGCGGTCACTGCTCATACGTTTCCAAGGAGTGCATTCGAAATTATCTGATGATCGATAGTCATCAATTCTCGTAAATATCGCTGGCGCCCGTTCGGTCGCCCTTTTTCATTTTGCAACACGGACCTTTCATTAGCTGCAACTATGCCGATGACACTTTGCTAAGCAGCTCTATGTGTTCCATAGAAGCTTCTTAAAAGTGCTAAACTGGTTCAACTTTCTTTTTATAAACCTTTTTGTTCCTAAGTATTGGTTAGCCCCCAATCAACAACCAGTACACCTTTTCTGAATATGACCCAACGTTCCACACATCGGTATTATCTCTTTTATTATTAAAGCCTGTCGGTGAAGAAACGTTTCCTTAGTCAGTCAGATACGGATGCATATCCGTTTTCAAGAACCTCCTCTCGGATTATGCTATTGATTGTATCAAATTTTTCTTCCCGTGTCCCAAAAAATATCTCTGTTATGTTTGTGCGGTCTCCAATGTGCTTTTTCACATGCCTCAGGCTTATCATAGAGACGGCCCGCTAGACTGCAGTTTTTTCAAACACTTTTAACATAAGTGGGAATTTCTACTGAAATCACTAAAAACACAACGTCCTGGATCATCTAGAGTGATCTTTCACACATTTCCCCATTGTAGTTCAAAAAATTTGTCAGCTTACTCACTGACATTGTCCTCTCTTTATCGCCCGTAGTTCGTTTCAATACACTTTCTTCCATAACTTTAAAACCCTGGAACCCAAAAGGGGTGAGAAAAATTTATCGTGCTGTTGCACGATTATTTTAACTACACACGCGGCATTTATTCAACTGTGCAAAATTTGTGAGTTTTACAGGTGGATTTGACAAACTGGCTTTTTATATGGACACGTTTTTCAATCCTTCTGGTCAAGTTGTTGAGAAGCAGTGCCGTTCAGGACCAATTTCCTCTAATTCGTCATGTCCGGCTTGAACCTGGACACAGCATTGTTTTGGCCTCATTCTGAGTCGCCTTGCTTTGTTTTAATTATCTGACGGTATATTTTATTCAAATAATTTTGGGTACGCTACGAAGAGGAACACGAAAAATATGCAATTAAATCACACCCTAATAAATTAAAATTAATCAATTAAAATTGAGCAGAAGAGACAGCGCATGGTGCACATAAATAATCAAACATTTTGAATTATTTTCTCTCAGATCAGGAGCTTTATGCTGAGTCTGTTTTGGCCTTATAATACACAACAACATTTCTGTTTAATATTGTTTAAGACGGAAACAAAATTGATACTCTACTGAATGAAATCAGACTTCAGGATTTAATTTTACATCATTGAATGTTGCCTTTTCTACGGCAAGCTGTGAAATGTCATGATCGTCTACTGTTTCAGTTGTTTCTGGCAGACAATTATTAGGTTTGGGTTAAATAAGATATACCGCTCCCCAACGTAGTTTCTTCGTCGCATTTGTGTCTGGTTTAGACAGAATACACTTTTCAAGTACCGTTATTCGATGCGTATTTTCCCGCTCGATTTGTTCCAGCTCTGCAGATGACGAACACTGTGGCGTAAATGAACATGCTTAAATCAATAAACGATCGATGCACACTTTGTGACTAGCCCATCACGACCAGTGGAGGACACAGTTGAGCTTGACGCTTAAGAGCTTAGGTTAGAATAGCAGTACTTTTATTGGTGGGATGGCACATCCATAATGATCCTTGATAGCTTCAGTAACAGTTGGCAGCCCTATGATGGAAATCAGTACCACACGGTTAGTCAGGGCAAAACTTCATTCAAAATTAACGACTGTCACCTAAGGATATGCGAATTCTGCCACCACGTATGCACGAAGCCACTACTCGCACTGACTGTCATAATGGTACGGGCAAAAAACACGTCTTCAATTAATATTTCACCCTGTTGATGAAGGCAAAATATGCCGAAAAGCCCAGAAGCACTACACAGATGTTCCATCTTTTTTGGGAATCATCAGTAGTGCGCAACTCACGTGACTCCCTGGAGTTTAGAACCCACGACCTTCCGTCCAGTGGCTGAACAATTAACCATTCGGTCAAGGGCCGCTGAACAGCACTGTGATTAGCTCTCACTGACAGGACGAAATCTTAATTGAAACTTGCCAAATCTAGCCACACCAAAATCAAGGAACAAATTGCTTCCAACTCGGCTTACCAAAAGTAAGCATAATGTTGTCCAACTCCGAGATGGAAGCTCAAATCAGATTTTATCACCTGTGTGGTATTAGCAAATCAGCTTTTACCCGCGTGTGTTGTGTTCCAAGCATGTAATTAAAAAGGGAAGAGAAAATCACTTCTTTAGACTTAACCCACTACTCATAAGGTTGCTGAAAATTCTTCTACAACCCACGAGCGGTTTCGTCCTTCTTGGGGTTCATCAGGTAAGCCTAGTCCCCGAGTTTCCGTCAACCTTATGTTCTACTTGAGACAAAATTGAAGAAAATCTTGCTTATCTAGTTTGTCACTTTCTCAGTTGGTTTGAATGAAACCGAAATGCCTCACCATCCGGCTGCTACAGTGTAGCTCAGCTTTCCTTGAGTAATGGATAAAAGACGGAGGTAAAAGCGGAGAAGCATGTCCTGGATATTTCCGCTGGGTGACAAACTCGGAATTGCCTGTTAAAATTCAAACAGAAAATTTCCTTCGTACAAATTGAAGAACGCCGAACCCAACTTTAAACTTCGTGGCAAAAATAAGTCTGTTCTTCTCAGCAGGATTCTCAAAATTCAAAAACACTTACATAGATTCCTGCCTATTGGTATGTCTGTAAACTAACTGCCCCAACTGGAATGATGGACAGCTCCATCACATGGTTTTCGGCACCACGCTGCGCATCTCACACTAGCTTTAAAATTGCCCACCAAGCACCTTTCAGTCAACACACATCCACTTGGTTACTACGGGTTGCAGCAGCGCTTTAATCTGACGCAAATAACGTCTCTTGCGCATGTCAGCGCAACGAAGCGAAAACAGAAGATACCGCTTTGCAAGACAATCACCGATATTTTTAGGCTCCTGCATTAGTGAACGAGGAGCTCGTCAACTTTGCATGAGCCAGGTTCTTTTAATCATTGGTACGATCCACTTGGCTGTGGAAGGATTTTTGAAGCCACGTGTATTTGATTCGTCTTACGCCTGGATTAAGGTTCTAGACAGAGCAGACCGCCCATAAGCTGGCTGAAAACCTTTCGACAGCCCGTGATCGGTTTTGTCCTTCTTACATCTCGTCAGGTAAACACAGTCGCCTAGATTTCCTTCAAGCAATTCAGACAGTTCCTTCCGTTCATGAGGCTTGCGCTGAGCCGCATGTGCACCCGAAGAATTGCCTGTATCTCGTATAAATCCCATTTAATCACACCGTTAGTATGCTCAACTGATGGTCAAGTGGAGACAACGAACAGCTGAGATCTACAGTGTGCACAACGGGTTTTCTGGTGAACGCATCACTCATAAGTGCAAGACACTATTCAGTTTTATGCGGACATCGATGGTCACGGACACGGGTCACCTGCAGACACACATGGCTAAGGTTATTTAAAGAGAACTCAAAACAATGTAGTGCCTTGCAACACAGAGCACATGATTTAAATCTAAGGTGAGGGTGATCATAAAACCCCAGTAACACAAGCCAGCGTCTCTCGGTGGTGAACCACATCAGGGTCGTACTCACTTTAGTGGTGATACTTATACTACTACTCGTCTACTCGTATGTACGTGTACACCTATCCAAGGATTAACTTCACAATGACCCGATTTGGAATGACACTTGCCAACCGACAATTAGGTTTCGACGACATGCGCCGTTAACCGAACTTGAAGGACTGGATAACTGGATGTGCAACTCGATGTTTACGGCAACATCTCTAAAAGCAACTCTAACGACTTTTTGTTCCCATGTTCGGACGGTTTGCTTCACCGTCCTCCGTGGTTTGTTCAAACGCGTTCGCTCATTGTATTATACATTGGACGTTTGGCATGCGTTTGTCCAAAGTCGGCGACATCATGGGATTGGTACTGAATTTCTTCTCAGCTATCTTGACAACAAACAAACGCGTCCGGAGAAATGTCCCCATGGTGTTGCCCTTGTGTTATTTCTTCCCCCCAGAGGAGTACCCGACCAAAGATTTAATTTTGAATTTCAGGTGGTACAACTCGGCGGCTGATGTGCCTGAGAGTGCCGTACCGACGCAACCACCAGGCCTGTATAGGTAACGTTCGAGAACCAGAGACTAAAATCACAGCGAAAAAGTCGTGACCAAACAGGTTGGTATCTCTCCTTGAAAGAACACTACCCGCAACTTTTCTGAAACACCCCCCCCCAGCAGCTCATAACCGGGTTCACCGTTCTTGGGGCTAAGCAGGCAGTTAGGTTCATTCACCGAGCTTTCGTAAACCTCATATTCTGCTTGAACCAATTTATTGGGGAAATTAGGACATTCGTTGAATTTTTCTAAATTTAGGTTCACCCAAACCGGAAACGTGGGGACTGTGCTCCCTGATGGGCCCCAAAAAGGGCTAAACCGGTCATGGGCTATCAATTAGTCTTTAGTAACCTTATGAGTAATAGTTTCGAACGTCATACAAGTTGAGACAAAAGGTGGTCTTTATGCAGCCTATTCACTTGAAAAATGTCATAAACGAGGGACTCATTCGGGATTCAGCAGAGTCTCCTCTCAAGCCATGTGAAGAAACCTGTTTTCTACGGAAAATAACAATGACAAAGTAAAAGGACCAGCGAACTTCTAGCAAATCTTTGCTTTTATTAATGCAACTTTATATGTTCATCGATATCTTCCCGCACCTGATAAGCCAAGATTCGTTGTTAATCGGATTGAATAGATGCAACAATTTGTTGTAGCGAAATGTTGTCTCCTAAAGTAGCACACTCTTATACTTTTTCCTCATTGAAGTCCATCCACTGGACTTCGTTGAGATGATATCTCATAGCGAGCACTTTCAAGCTGTAGTTTGAAAGAATATCTGTCTACCAACCACAATGGTACGACCAGCTGTCGTGAGAGTCTAAATTTCTTTTCCGGTGACCAGCTTGGTGCAATGACGTGAAACCCCCCAATCCGAGGAGTTGAGTGGACCAGTTAGACGACCTGAGTTCCAAACGGACTGTCAGTCTCTGTATGTTTCATGATCGTTTCTGACATTTCAGCCGCAATATCTTCTACAGCAACTGCTCTGGCTGGAACGACACATCACAAAGTCGGCAGAGACGCAGATACCAGACTTGTTCATCGTTGGATCCCCCAACCGACTTTCATTGGTGTGATGTGTGTCCACCAGTAACCTGTGGACCTCATTTGCACAAACAGTAAACAGTATTTCTTATATAGCAAAAAAACAAATTAACAGAGTTACTACTTACACGTGCTTAGAAATTCATTTCGTTTTCTCTTTGCTTGCATGTATAAGCACCCGTGCACTAGACTGGTGAGGACAGCTGCGTGTATGATAACAGCGCAGAATGCACTTGCCGACGATGAATGGGCACACATAAAATACTGGGATTTTGTAAGAAATGCAATAAAAGTATTTTGACCAAATTTACTTTTTGTTCACTACTGTGACGCAGATAGCCTCCGCATAATAATTGTTTTTCGGAGACACTGCATACGATTAAGATAAACTGATAAGGCCTAGGTGCCTTCTGTTCACTGACGTAACCGGGTAGGCTGCAGACTTTATTTATTACTAGTAAATCGGATTGTAAGCAACCATGAGCATTAGACAGAGACAGGACAGTGTTTTATTCCTTGGATATACCCCGAGGATGACGATCGTTTTTATCGTGTTGCGCATGTTCATGATGATGAATATTGGTCCCACTGATTCCAGGAACCCTTCATCGGCTTCCTTCGAAAGACCTGTAAAAATGGAGATTTGCGCTCAATCTCAAGACATCCTTCAAATGATCAAAAGATTAATTCTGGACAGTCAGGAGTTAGACTGTCGCAAAAATACTGAACGATTCTATGATTCAATCACAATTTTACATGAATTCCAGGCTAATGAACCTCTTTCCCGATCGGTTTCACGACTACTCCATTTAATTTCGCCACGGTGGTGCAAATTACCTCGTTCCAATTCGTTTTCAGTTTGTGATATGCACTGGGGACGATGTTAGGACACCACCGGTCCCTATCTTAGTTCATTTTGTCTTCTGCTCACTTATCTGCTGGACATAAATGAGGCCAGTCTAACCACTTATGGAAAAATTGAAAGAATCAAGTAGGATTCAAGGAAATTGTACTCACCATGGTGCTTGTAAGCAAGCCCTTAAACGGGCACCTGGTTCGGGGAACGATACCAAGCCAGCCTAAAAAAACGGACTCACCAAAGTGTTTGTTTCTTGTGGCAAAGTTCAATTCATCACCAAAACTGTCACAACCCTCCTTGTCCCAAGCGCGCATCTGAAGTGGGTCAGTGGGAGAAAGAATGCACCTAGGTCATCAGGCATATAAAGGACACTGAGTAGCTTTGGGCCGCGTGAACCAGTGTCCATAAGTAATGATTGGTGTGAACTAATAATGTAAGTTGGCTGATTTAAATGATTGAGTAAGACTGGATAAAAGCGACTGTAGACAGGCGACGTCCGCTCTTCATATGGTGCTCGTATCTTACACAAGGGTATGGAAAATAACGCTAACTCATTGGGTAATATGGAACCCGCCAAAAAGCATCATTGACCTGCGCGTCCACAAATTTTGCCCAAACAATCATCATGATAATGAAAAAGAAGATCTTCATCCAAGAAAACTCTGGTGTGATTCGAACCTTTATTCTCCAGGCAGTGATTGGTTTACCTTAGTAGTCCACATCCCCCAAGGAGTAAATTTTTTCAAAAGAAATTCCAGCAAGTCTGTGCACTCTTTCAACAAGCTCTGGGAACACTATCAGAAACGAGACGCTTTTAAAAAAAAGAACAGATTATGAAAGCTATAAAAACTACGTAGAAAATTATAGCACGCTTCAAACCTGGCAGGTATTTTTACGCACTCCAGACCAGATAGTCTCATATGATTTGTACCCATAAGCCGCTTTTTTCTCGATGCCAAATGGCAACCATTCGGTCTCAAGGCTGCCACCGCCTTTGTTTTTGTGTTTTCGAAAAAGATCAAGAATAATCGGGCGACATTTTAGTTTAAATAAAACTGTGCATTTCATTTAATATCATGCCGCGATTCCTGTAGGCTCACCTTGGGCGCTAGTTGTGACCAAATTTTGCCATAACACCCTGTTAAGCAGAGTAATAGAGAAGTTTCCACTTGGGAGTCTATTTGTGTATGGATAAACATCAGGAAGGGACAGGCAGTCAGCGTCAAGGTGTCCATATGGGGTTCGAGCGAGGGCAGGCATGGTGGCATCTCACGACCGTATTCAACCGACATCATGTCGCAGGTCATTGTTCACATGTCATAGCTGACGTAGAGGACAAAATATTCAGTCACGGTGGGTTGTGGACAAAATTTCATACGAATAATGACAGAAATGTTGGCAGATGTAGATTTTACATATTGCATTCTTAAGGCCGCCCGTCTGAATTGATTGTGACCGGTGCGGTGTCATTGAAGTCGCAATCAGTCATGCAGCTAATGAATTCACTTCAAACTTATACCGCTGCCACCTTCCCGATAAAATGACCTACGCACAAGCCACCTCCAAAACCTCTTACTCGGCTCCTTGAGTGGCGCGGAGGAATTTGGAGAGATCATCAGTTAATATAGCTAGTGGACAGAGTTTTGAGGCAAACGCCTCTCAAAATCACACTCAAACGCAACTAATATATTGTCCAGTTTTCTTGGCTGACAGGAATTTCGGCATTCTTTTCCCTGAAATGCGTCCAACCTCAAACCAAACCATTATATTTTTTCCAGTGTGTTTTCACCCTGCATCAACGTACGACATGAGATAGGCTCAGATATTGTAATCCATTCCTTTCAAGCCTACTTTTATCAACTTGAGTTTCTAAACGCTCCTGAAGGCTGAGGAGATCGATCAGTTTTCACACCGTTGGCGGTTGTTTGATAGCGCATGCACTAATTGTCCTTGCCCGGTCTTGCTCGCCAGTCGATCTCACGTCCAGTGGGCAGCTGTCACTGTCAACTGTTCGTTTTAAGCCTTGTTTTTTCATACAAGACAAGTTCTCCAATTTGACATAACTTACAGGCGGACTCTCACCGTCTACATTTAGACATAACGTAAAAAGTCTAGGTCCTTCAATTTAAGTACAGTACGAGCGACAAAACCAATGCAAAAACGGGGGTACCAAGTAGGCTAGCATCAATGTTAGTCCGAATATTGTTTCTTTAGGCTTTGTGTAGTCGGTTTACGCTACTGCCACCTGTGACAATAGTTTGAGGTTGGCCCATTCCGGAATTTGACTCAAATAGGGATATGGAAGGTAGCGAGCCATTACTTCCTTACTGCAGTTTTGATCAACCTCTCTCAGAAGACTACCAGCCGAGACGGCGTGGGTTCGAACCTCTCTGGAGTTTCGTGAGACGCGCACCGCTGGTGATTCACAATAAGGATGACACCAATGTACAATGCTTCTCGTTTTTCCGATAAAGAGATCGGCTTCACTTACAGGACAAAACTTCAATCAAGGTAAACTGGACACCCGTTGAATTCATACCAAGAGTTCGCCATACTGAAATCTTAGCAGTGGACAACATGATCAACGACGGAACGAGAATTGAGGCTAATCAAACTGGTGATGCTCTTTTAAAGAGTGATATTTTTGCGGCGTGTATTGTTCACCGACACTGCATTTTTTGGCGAAAGCGTCCCCAGAGATGAGAAAAATGAAAATTTCCGCACTGTTTCATTATGTCTCAACTAAACTCCTGAACGTAGCTCATCACTGCGAGTCAGAGGACCTGTGATTAGCAAGCTTTGCATTTTTTTCCAAGTCACAACGTTCGTCAAAGCCTAATAAAATAAAATCCATATTTGTTGCTACACCTGTAGGAGCAGTTTAATTTTTAATGCTCTTTGATTTAATGAACAGCTTGAAAGCTTTGAAATCAGCTGTAGTAAACAGCATTTTATGTGCCAGGCACGGGATATGCAAACTTAAAGGATGAAAATTTGGAACTAGTTTGTCATGGAGAATAAGTCCTGACTTATTGGTGTTTGAAGTCCGCGAACTGATGATTTCACCTTGACTGGTGGAGAAACTCTTGTAAGCTAAATGCCAAGTTCGGCGAACAGATCCACGACCACCAGATCAATCACCAGTGAAAGCAACCGAGCCACAGATATTCCGGTACACTTCCAAGTCCTGGCTTATTGATGAATGAAAACAGAAAGGAGCGTTATCTGAAAACCGCTCAGATACGCCTTTCCTGAGCAACACAAAATTCGACCTTCAATAACCTTAACCACAACAGCTAAGACTGGAGAATCGAGATATATATGACCAAAACTGATAATTCTTTGTTGAGATTTTCAATAAATCTGCCACGAGGATTATTCAAACAACGTTGAAAATTGGACGAAATACAACATATCGCTCGTCACATTCTGAACCAGGCTCATGTAATCTGTGTGAAGGCAAAATAATGATATAATGCTGGCCTGTAGACCGTAAACTCAAAAAGACAAAGATTATTTCAAATTACCCACACTTCCGTCCTATACTGATGAACCTTTTAAAGGACAAAACGAGTGGTCGGATGCGTGACCATTCTTCGGAAAAAGCCATAGATGGAAAGCAACAACACGTTTGTGTCTATTCTCATTAAAACTAAGGACATTCTTGCTAGGTTTATAATAATCTCCAGAACAATGTATCACGTGTTTTTTGGTGCGCTGAAAAAAATACTTTTGTAGATTCTTGCATTATTTAACTAACTGGATTTATACCAAGGACTACATATGTTCTGCATTCCTTCAAACCTCCGTCCTTGTCAATTTCGCGAAGCGGACGCAAACTGACTCGCTACATTCGAATGAAATGCGCAAACAATTCGATCAGCCGAAACTTGATGTGACCAGTTGGTCACCATTCACTACCGGTTAAAGATGAATGGGTTGTTTGCGTGCACGCTCTTTAAAACATCCGAAAACAGGATAGGGTTGAGTGACACTGAGTACAACACATGCATTTGGCATAAAGAGTAGGCATGAAACAATAAATAGCTGTGAAACGTGTAGATAAAAGTGATTCAATTCAAGTTGTCTAATTATTTCGCTGTTTATTGGGACCATTGCCAGAAGTGGCTGGTTGCCGCCTCTATAAAGTCATTCATTACCTTAGAAGAGTTCACTGGCGGTGAATGATGACCGGATAAATTGCGTAGTTGTTGCTGATTCACCTCCGTAAACATCCTTTCCAAGTCAAATTTGAGCGGAATTATCGGAAATGATGCACGGGTACTTCACCTGAAAGTAGAATGAAACTGATTTTTGCAACCAAGAACATTGTATTAACTGCAAAAAATTCAGTACTTGGACAATGGTAATTTTCTGATAGATGAGCGTCCGATTGTCCCTCATTGGAGTTAAAATAGCTCATTTAAGCAATCAGTCAAAAAGCGCTTATTTGCTCTCCAAACCGGAAGGGCTTACAAGATCCAAAATGTCAAAGATATAACTGCAAGTAAAAAGGTCGGTTTTCAAAGCTTATATTCCAGTGATGATTGCACATCGAGCGTGATAACGTTAGTGGGGGTCCAAAATCGAAGGGCGTATACACAACCTTGGAAAAGAAGTACAACCTTAAAATTCATCTCTTTCTGACACACAGACAAGGCCTTGAAATGCTCAACAGATTAAACTGGAATAATAAGGGAACCGGGGATGCTGCGAAATGCTGATAAAAACTACAAGGTAAATCATTTTAAAGCGCCACCCCGGTATCCGACTGAAGGCTAGTTTGGAAATGATTGAACCCTTTTTGCCGACGGCGGGTCTAAAAAGGCTATAAGATGGTTAAAAGCGGTCATTTCCTAGGTCTTCTCGGTCAATATACAACATTACCTGAACCATGTTCTACCGGAATTGGACGTTAGCTGTTCCTGTTGGATGACTTCGTTGAAAACGCGCCGCCGATGCTCGGCACACAGCTGCGGTGTGCAAGAGCCACCGGCTAGTTGAATGTGCAGCATGCACGGGTGGTAGCGGAGGTGTGACTGGTCACACTGGAGTTGCATTAGAGGCCTAACATGTCGCCAGTGAGAGACGAGAAGAAAGATCCCTTTAGCTACAAATTTATTTATTGTGAAACACGATCGGAGTGGTTAAAAGCTATTGGACGGAAAAGCAAAAACCCCATATCGCGAAAGTAAACATCCTCAGTCGTAGTCCTGAGCTTTTCCGAATGTTGTCTGTGAATCTACCATAAATGAACAAACAGTGTCAAACGACTCAATCAGTTTTAACTGAGTCTTTGATCAGGTGTCCGTGAAGCGCTTTAAAGTACTTGGCCCAGATATTGCTTGCCCGTTTCACCACCAGTATACGCATTCATAGTGGTAACTAGTGAGAATTGCTGGTCTTTGGCTTGTTTGAAAACCGGGTACCGAGCTTGGACCGAAAGCCAACTGATAACGAGAGAACTCCAAAGAAGACCCAAGACATAAGCAATGGTGCTCGTCAGTCTACTAAAAGGAATCAATAATTTCGGCAACCTAGCTTAGGCAAGGGATTTTGCAAATACGAATAACTCCACTTACCAATATAAGCCAGGTTTGTCAATGAGGTTTTCGTCGTGTAAGTGAGGCCTAACGACTCCGAAAAGCCTAAAATCACTATACAACTACTTCACTTTACTGGGAGTTACGAATCTCAAAGGAGATTCGAACTCGCAAATTCACGGCCAACATCTGAAAACAAAGCAGTTCGATCACGAATGGCTGATCAGCAGTGTGAATAACTCGCACTTAGACGGTATATAGCTCGACTCGTCCTTTAATTTACACCATCTGGTCACAAGTTGACTGTCACTTCGTGCAACGACTTCTCAGACAGAAAGTTCAATTGCAGTGTGAACTATCCTTCTTCCTGAGCCACTAATGACCTTTTGGCAGTAAGATGAGAGTTGAAAATTTTCCAGTTGTAGTTTGACTTGCGCTGAATATACTTAACGCACGCACTGTTGATGATTCCTAACAGGACAAAACAGCTGTACAGTGCTTCTTGACATTCAACTGAGGGACGAAAACCTCATCTGATTTTTCCCGAATCTCTTCATACTACTTGAAAACTGTAAGTAGCTCAGAAGAACGAAAAATTCACACGAGTTACCAATCTTCAACTAAGTTATGTGGAGAAAACGCGGTGAGGCTTTGCCGCCATATCCAGCCTCCGCCGCTATCTTCCGCTTCGCACTGATGTGCACATTTTGCGTATCTGGTTTTCTTGGTCCAGTACGAAGTTGTGTTGGCCAAGAAATTGGTTTTCAAGAATTGCGTTCAAGCACAATACGTTTCGGTGTGTTTATTGAATATTCGGACAATCTGAATCTCCGAGCACACCAACATCCGACTGATCAACTACCGGCAAGCCGAGGATGCCCCATATTTAGGCGAACACAGTAGAATTCATTAATCGTTGGTTAGTGTTCTGTTCACTGAGATTGACTGTTTTGCTACGAATTCTTCGACAACATCACCTCTCACTGATTATGGCACCTCGATCAGTGACTAAACATTTGCAGGCAAACTACACCCGGAAACTAAAAAGAACAGTCAGTCTCATACTTCTTAATGCGAGTGTGGTCACATAAATTTTAGTCGGTAGGTGACAAATCCTTTTTGTCATTGACCACGAATTGATAAGAATAATAATCTAAGTGACTGGAGTACAGCACAAGGAATTGAAAAAACGGGTATGATGAACATTTAGGATTATACCATGATAGAAAATCAACTTGTGTCATTCGGCTTTGTGCTCCGTGGAACACAGGATGCAACAGCAAACGTGGCTGCGAAACAGAGATTCTTCGCTTTGTCGACATCCTTTTGCAGTGTTGCACATAGGAATTTTTTGCTTTCTACGATAAATCAAAAATGTCCGCCAATAAATTTGCTTACTTTTCATAGCTTAGAATATGCTTCTCTTCCAGGGTTCGGTTCCGAAATTTTCATTGCAGATAAATTTCAAAACATGATGACACTTGTTCTCAAGAAAAACTGTCTGACTAAATGTTTCTGGGAACGGACTGGTGACGCATCAATCACATTTTATGATCGACCTTTAAATTATGATTCAAAACTATAAGTAACCAGTCATCCACTATAATATATGTATATATATAGTATATAAATATTATGACATATGACATATGATTTTCAAATTAAATATTATGTTGATATATATTATACATTACATATATTATAATGTATTATATTATGCATATTATGTTGTATATATTGCTACACATGAATATATATTTATATATTCAAATTATAGCTCAATGGTTACAACTGTAATCCGGAAATATCCTCCCAACTCAACCCGACCACACGTAACTGAAATGCCGGCCGTGTTACTTGGCATAATTGCCATTATGAAAAATTTATTAAGGCAAGCCGTGGTACAAGACAGCTGCTGACCAAAATAGCCTGAGAAAAACTGGCACATGCAAGCTCTCTGAGTACTAAGCAAGGCATTGTAATTCCCTGTGATTTGATAAAACGTGTTTTCCTGCACGATCGTGTGATGAATTATTCCCAAGGTGGAATGACTTTGGTTAATAGAATCCGAACAGTCGTAAATAATGCGGGGCTGGGTAAGCATTAGGGGGGAAAATTGATCAGATTTCCCGTAAATTGGTCTATTGATCGCTGGCAGTCTTCTCAAGAACTGTCCTAACTTCTGTCAGCTTTTTGTCTGGACATTTGCACGCCTGCATCTTACATCCATCCAGCTTTATCATTACGCTTATTACACAAAAATCCTGGACGACCCACAGCCTGCTTCGCGTTTTTCTGTGCTTATCAGGCAAACTCGGCCTCGGAATACCTGCAGGTCTCACCGGGAATTTCAATAAAAATTTGTACGCATGTGGGGATAAACGCCTGTTTGCAAATTAAGTTAGCGTTAATGGAAGACTCAGGCAAATTTCATGAAATTTTATTCTTTACTACTCTATTTTTATTTCACATGGGGAATTCTCAGATTCTTTCGTTGAACTTTTCGCCAGGTTTTTGGTGGCGATCATTCTCCAAACATTTGCACGTAGGTCTTCATCTGGGTAGGGCCTTTGCCTTGTCCACGATGACCGTTTGGTCTCGTTTGTCGAGGTTCTCATCTGTGGACTTTAAATAAACGAAGAATACTGAAGTTGAACTCCTGGATGGCTATGGTCTACCAAATAGATCCAGGAGGACAAAGATCACAAACTGCCTCTGACCAAATATTTCGAGTTCAGTGTAGGGCTAGATATGAAAGCACCAACGGGCTTCCCAATTTTAAGATTTCCCACATGAATCACATTGAAACAGTTGGATCGGATTGTGTTGTCAGAAAAAAAAATCCAAAAATGTGAATCCCCCAAATGGATAATACGTCCGTCGTCAATAATATCAGGAAGGTCAGATACCTGAAAGCAACCACTGAATACCCGAAATCTACTGAGACCCTCAGCTCCACTAGATGCTGACCAGACAGACAACACCACCTCAATCTGCAGCACGCCACAGCCTTGTATCAAAGCCAGACAGCGTGAGTCAGCATTGGATCAAGGTCAGACAACACCCCCTCACTATACAGCGCATGACAGCCTTGTATCGAAGCCAGACAGTGTGAGTCAGCGTTGGACCAAGTTCACACAGTGTCCCTTCAATAAAGTGGCTTGAGGCCGTTGTATTTTCGCACTCGCACGCACTCACGCTTTCGCACTCGCTTGTTCGGAATAAAGCTGTTGTGTTCCCTTCGGTGAGTCTTTTTCCGGCACTAGGCGCTGGAGCGGGGACAGCAGTCAGATACAACAGATTAGCGAATCAGCAAGATATGA
>SJOL01000719.1:600209-614693 GCA_004794785.1 Opisthorchis felineus | reverse complement strand
TGGATAATACGTCCGTCGTCAATAATACCAGGAAGGTCAGATACCTGAAAGCAACCACTGAATACCCGAAATCTACTGAGACCCTCAGCTCCACTAGATGCTGACCAGACAGACAACACCACCTCAATCTGCAGCGCGCCACAGCCTTGTATCAAAGCCAGACAGCGTGAGTCAGCATTGGATCAAGGTCAGACAACACCCCCTCACTATACAGCGCATGACAGCCTTGTATCGAAGCCAGACAGTGTGAGTCAGCGTTGGACCAAGTTCACACAGTGTCCCTCCAATAAAGTGGCTTGAGGCCGTTGTATTTTCGCACTCGCACGCACTCACGCTTTCGCACTCGCTTGTTCGGAATAAAGCTGTTGTGTTCCCTTCGGTGAGTCTTTTTCCGGCACTAGGCGCTGGAGCGGTGACAGCAGTCAGATACAACAGATTAGCGAATCAGCAAGATATGAAAAATAATTTGAGTGAACTACCGTAAAATGCCCATTAATAAGCAACCTTTTCGATGACATGTGGTTTACAAGACGGAGAGGAAATAACGAAAACCCGGTACTCTTGAGTGTCCTCTTCGTAAGATTACCAAGTGGAACTAGGTCTGCATAGAACACAAATAGGATCCTCAGGTACCACAGAAATCACCCAGATTGCCACAAACAAAACTGCATCCGGACATTGTGCAAGGCGACTGAGGCGCATGGCAAAACCACGGAGTCCAAATTCCAGGGAGAAAAGCAGCAACACTTGCGTTTTAGGGAAACAAATACCCGAAGAACTTTCTTTGACAAACCCTCACAAGGTTTAACTCCATAACACAAACAGAAGACAAACGAACAACACTTCCATCGTATGGGGAATGACCGTAAGATTGTACAACAACATGATTCAAAGTCAGCCCAAAAACTACCGAACACTATGCGAACAGCTCCAGAAAGGAAATTGGATGAAACTAATACGATTCACGTAAACGGTGCGAAAAAAACACTGTGTACCAGACAACAAGGAAGTTTCCTACAGCCTTAGTGAAGGCAGACGTTCCAGTGGAAAACACGACAGATTTATCCTACTCGTCTTGGTGCATGAAGATCAGGACGGCCAACAGACTGATTGGAGGAACATCCACAAACTAGACCAGATAAGAACGAAAGACGAAGGTAAATCCATAGAAGCTAGACGGAAAATAATTTCATGACCACAAATATCAAGATACACAAGAAATTGGAGGGATCACAGTGACGGAAGCAAACGGATCCGACAGCAAAAACTAATCAAACTTCCCGGAAGACACAGTCAGCCAAGAAATTAGTTTCAACAGAGAACAAAAGACCTTGTAAAAAAGAAAGAAAACCGAATAGCCAACCAAATGTGGTGAACCTCGTCAAACCAGATAGAATAACTGTACCAAGTGGAAAAGCGTAATCAGCCAGGCACGCTGGAAAAAATCAGACGAAATACAAACCGACCCGTCACATTAGCAGTCAACTTCAAGAGAGGCAGAGTGCGGAACAACACAAATCAGAAACCGACCAGGTAGAAGAGGAACATATATCAAATACAAGGAATGCAGACTACAACGTGACACAAAATCGCATGCGATTGCCTCTCCACTAGCCACATCCGAACAGTAGATATCGGGCAGTTTTTTTTTAAACCATACCTACCAGGGCAGGTAGACAAAAAGTACCTGTCCAACCTAACACTGACATTTTCTCCTCGCAAGCTAATTGCCAGCCTCGGCGAGCACATCAATATCCAGCTGACCAACTACCAGCAAGCTGATGATAACCCATATTTAGATTTCCAAAGGTTCACAAAGAAACGGTACCATTAAGCTCAATTGTTTCACTGCCAGGAACACCCACATACAATATTGCAAGAGAATTATGGAAGCGGCTAAAATATCTCACCAATGGGTCCCAATATTCAATCAACAATGCAGGACAATTTTTGGAGAGACTTAAAAACGTGAAAATCGAAGAAGACGAATTAATGATGTCCTTCGATGTAAACTCACTGTTCACATCGGTTGATTTAAATGCAGCGAGGACGAGGGTTGCTGAACTCCTGGAAAACCGCGGAAACATCAACGGAATGCTTGGGAGAGAAGAAACATGTGAACTACTAGATCTGTGCTTGACAACCTATTTTGAGTTCAATGAAGAATATTACGAACAAATCAAAGGAGCGCCAATGGGGTCACCAATGTCTGGATTCATCGTGGAAATTACAATGCAGAAACTGGAACGGATCGTGCTACTAGATATCATACTGAAAATATGGGTACGATATTTGGACGACACATCTGCTATTGTAAAGGAAAATGAACTGTCACGAGCGAACTGTCACTGCTGAACAACGTGTTTCCTGACATCCACTTCACAATGGAAAAGGAGGGGAACAACAAATTGGCATTCCTAGATGTGCTCGTCACAAGGAAAATAAACGGCCAACTGCAAACTGAAGTATACAGGAAAGAAACACATAGAGACCAGATTATGAACTACTGCAGCAATCTTCCGAACAGCCACAAACGGAACTGTGTTCGAACCATATTCAAGCGGATCGAGACGCATTGCAACACAACAGAGGCGAAGAAAAAAGAAGAGCGAAGACTCTACGACACATTTCGAAATAACAGCTACCCGAAGAATTTCATACGGAGGTGCTTACGAGACCACCACCAAGCTGATTTGTCAACACAACCAGAACAGAGGAAGATTACGCTGCCGTATATCAGCAACTTCGCGGAGATGACTGCACGACATTTGCGGCAACATGAAATTGCAGTCGCCTTCAAGCCTGCAAACACGTTTAGAAGCACTCTCTCGAATTCAAAGGGGAGGTTGGACGCAGTGAAGAAGACGAACGTGGTCTGCAAACTTAAGTGTAACGACTGCGACAAACACTATGTTGGACAAACTGGAAGAAAACCGGCTACCAGAATACACGAGCACAAGCTTGCCAGCAGAAGACATGACCCATTGTCACTTGCCTTAATCCACGAGGACAGAGAAGGGCATCAGTTCAATTGGGACAATGTTCAAATACTTGCTCACGCAAGAACAAAACGGGAGCGAGAGTTTGCCGAGGCGTGGTACGCCATACAAAAGTCGATCAATAAACACATCGACATTGACCCAGTCCATCAGCCGTTACGAGCAAAGGAACTACACAGTCAAAGGACTCTCAGCCACATAGGACAGAACTGTCGAATTGAATGCGTCCAACGAACCAACCAGACACAAGAGATTGAGACCAACGCAGATTCACGGGGGACCAATCAAACTACGCGAAGACCACCTTCAGAGCTACCAGATGCTGTTAGAAGTTATATAAACACAGGCAGAAGAGAAGGAATTCACCCACTCAACTCCGCACTGACGATGTCACCTCGATTGGTGATGAACCGTTTGCAATCCAACTGCCAAGCTCGGCGAACAGACCAACAACCAAGAAGGCAGTAAAACCCATTTATCGTTGCTTGGTTTTCTGTTCACTGAGATTGACTGTTTTGCTGCGAATGCTTCGTTACCATCACCACCCACTGATTATGACACCTCGATCAGTGACGAAACATTTGCAGGCAAACTACAAAGCTTAGTGAATAGAACACCAGATACCTAATGAAATCCGAGAAATTAACATTTCTCCTAACAGCAAGCATCAACCTTTCTTTAAAAAACCACTCAGTAAGTAGCTGCTTTGTCCAGAAAGACCTCAACAGTTTACTCCAGCAAAACCGCAGTATGCATCTCCTCAAGTGAAATAAAATGACCCTTTTGCACAAAGAGACCCTCTGCACGAGAGCACGTGTTGGTTATAAATGCTCGAGTGCACTATAAACCGAGATGGGGCCAATTCCTCCAATCAACCAGGACGTCCGCCTTATCGTGTCACGCGTGTGTTGTCAAAACTTGCGTGTCAGCCAATTTCGGATTTACAGGACAGTTCGTTTTAACGCAAAGTTTATTCAACAGGAAACATGCTTAAAAACAGCAGATATTCTTGAACGCATTGGCGCGAAAGTTCTGGTTTTCGAAAATAAGATCGGAACCCATCGGAGCAAAAATGCAGCCAGGACACGTCACTTCAAAATTTTATATAGTAGAAAGAGAAGTTCGTGCTAGACGCGTTTTTCTGTCATTCTAAAACCATTCGGTATTCGGATGTTTATGGCGGTATTAGTACTATGTACGCACAAGTTGAATGACTACGGACGAAAGCAGTTGGTAAAATTACGGAAAATCCCGAAAAAATATGATCAAAACAAAATCAAAAGCAATTTCCGCAGTGTGGTGACATTTCGGGGCATCAAAGACCAACTTCCGATTTATTGAAACATGCGCTGTCTGGCATGCATACATTTGTTGGAATTCCACATAATTGTGGATAAATGCTTTGGCTCGAGAAGTCTGTGCACATTAATGGACAGAGCTGTGGGCAGAAGATGACCGGCACCGACCTCTCAGTTGTTTCCAAGTAGTTGTAACTGAAGCAAAAGTTCATAAAAGTCCCATTAATATCAGTACACTGGGCAAAAAAAGCATAAACTGCTGCATGGAAAAACTTGTCGTCTGAGATGAAGAAGGATTACAAGCAATTAAAAAACCGAGGTGATGTTTTAGGGGGGTGGAAGTATGTCTGGACGTGGGTGCATGCAGTAAGATATTTCTTGTCCAACCAAACAAATGCTTGGACCCAGAGAGGTTGTGTGCGGCTGCAATACCGTTCACGTCTGAGCAGGAAAGCCGTGGAGGTCATTGAAGGGGAACTTGTAGAGTGTGACAGTTTAAAGGTTGAATGACAAACTGCAGAAATTGAGGACGTACAAGCGAATGGAACGGGAGTTGAAATAGTTCAGTCATCCAGTGGGGATGCTTCAGAGAAGAAAAGATGCATTGAGGTATAACTAAGATCAATCAGCCACAAAGTGGACAGGTATGTGTAATCACTGTGGTCATCAAATACTTGAACACTAAAGCTGGTTGTGCGAGCTGGTTACGTTTGGCCGTTGTGTGCTGTAATCTGTGTACAGTTCTGCGATAAACAACAAAACATTTAGTTTTGCTGTTGCTATCGAAAAGCCCTTGCAGCGATGGCAATATGCCTTAGAAAAAACCAAAATGGCGACTGAAATATTATTTGCTTTTGACACAACGCACTACTCACATGCTGAGTATCCCGCTAACACCAATTTAATTCACTGTATTTCATCAGTTGCCCAAAAAACGTTGTCCAATTAGAATTCAGGTCCAACAAAAAGTCGGGGACGGGCCTACCTGATGGACCCAAAAGAGGCATAAACACTCCGCAGGCTGCCGAAGTGTTTTCAGCAACCTTATGAGTAGTATGTTCTTCAGAAAAATATACTGCGCTGTTTCGAACATCGTACCAAATGAAACACGAAAGTGTCTTCATGAGGCACAGTTAGCTAGAAAGTGACATAAAGTAGAGATCCAGCTGAGTCTTGAAAGAGTATCTCGTTAAAAGTAGACCAGTTTGCAAACGGTTGAGTTCCACCAACTGATTTGGTATCATCTATTACAAAAGTAATAGCATGAATAAAAATATTATTCGGCTAGAACGAAATGTTTCGGTAACTTCTAAGTAAGGACAGAAGTCGTCCGGTTATGTCCCTTCTTACTTTCAGCTGAGTCATGCAGCAAGCAGGAATCTTCCCGGAAGGCAGACACAAACTGAACATCCGTGACGTGGGGGACAGTAATTTCACACTTTAATTCAGCAGTCTAGGTGGCAGAATATCTGGGACGCACATCTCGTTGAGCAAACGGTGGATATACTCTTAAAACACTCGTCTGGTATGACAGTGCCGAAGTGAGATTTTGAAGGGAGTTGATCTGATGGCGAACCTGGATCAGAAGGTGGGTACAGCGGCTGATTGGGGTGTTCTTCACTGGGCTACTTCTCAGAGTAAACATAACTTCGTTCTTCCGGCAATCACTTCGTCATGTGGTACCTCTCAGCACTCTGCTGGAAACCTGTTGAGCTATGGTATTTCCGCCTTTGATTCACCAAAGAGTCCTTCGACATTATCCAGCTATTTAGTTTTACATGACAATCGCTTCCTCCTTCAACCCCCCCATTCGATTACGGAGCCAGTCACTTCAGACACAAGCGATTTGCATAGGTTGAAGTGAAACTTCATGTATTCACTGGAAAAGTCGAAAAATCTGGTTGCCTGGGTTGATACGTTTAAGTGAAATCGGGCCAACCATTACTCTCAGATGGCTGAAATCAGACATCCTGCTGCGTACGATTTGGACATTTTTCTGAATTATTAAGGGGAGCAGTTTAGTGATCAAATCTGGGGTGCACGCAACGTCAAAGTGCTCCGTGGCACTTGATACAGACCGTTCGCGAACATGTAAAACGTCTTTACCATGAGCTTCCAAATTAGAAGTAAAGCAATAAACCTATTTTATCCAAACGCTGTGTACGGTCCGAAACTGTCTGTCACTTATGCCAACGTCGGACGAACAGCTGAAAGTCCTTACGGAGGGACACAGTGTTACAAAGGAAATCGTCATTAGGACGAACCCCGACCAATTGCATTTTGCGCTTATCAACCTCTTCTTCATTAATTTTAGCCCGGCTTTCAAAATCAAACTAGACTATGAATCGAGAAGAGCTTAACAGCAAAGCTCCTGATTTGTCTCCCGGGGGCACTTCCCTCCGTTTGAAAATTCGCAACGTTTTTTGACAACTGTGTTTTCATGACTACCTACGGAATGCACTCAGTTCGTTCGCGCGTCAGCTTCATGTTTAAGTCATGCAAATTCTGGCATGGCGTTAGGCGACAGGCTATGAATTATATCACAAGAATGACCAGTTGATTTGCAATGGCTTGGATGCGGCCAGTCCCAACCCTCGTCTTACGTTCGTCTTGCACAGGCAAGTGTATCAAGCGATCGATACGGTGGTTCACTTAGTCATCCTCGTGACCTATTAAAGTGACTTACGGATAATGGGCTCTTGAGAACTTGTGCTATGAAATTGTCTCATTTGAAGGCGTTTTCAGGTGCACACTTCTTCGCACGAGAAATCTACCGCTGTTTGAAAACTACGGTGTTTCTCAAGCTTTAAAGGATCAACGGGTGTGCTGGCATATCTTCAGGATTTAAGAAAACCTAAATCACGGTAGAACTTCCCTAAGTACATTTCAGCGGGGAATATCCAAACACAAGATGTCCGAGGCGGAAGCTTCTCGAACTCGCCCGGTAGAATACACACTCCATTGGCTGCTTAGTTCGTATACCAGTAAATTCGTATGCATTTGCTCGTGAGTTATCCGAATTTTTTACACCCTGAAATCAATCGGTTCGTTTTCCAGAATTCCGTCTGACTGTAAACAAACAAACCATTCCTTTGTGAATGCGGTTTTCGGAGTGTGTTTTTCAAGAAAATCCCAGGTAAAACTGAGATGAACTAGCGGATGTCGGTCGACACACCATTCGGGTACGCGAGTACTGTGTCCTTCTCTCCCAGTACCCATGAAAAGCAGTCACCGAACTTGTCCGAATACTTTTTACTAGGTATAATGACTGGACTTGGCAGTACCAGCTATAACGTCATCATATGGCGGTGTGCTCACATAGATTACCTTACGGCGTCCAGCCTTTCGTTTTCTAGTTGCACCAAGCCTCCATCTGGTATTTCAAACAATTCTGGCAATTTTTCTAAAACAGTCAAAGTGACCTTAGAAACTGATCCATTAAAATTAATTTTCCCATGGTTCTACTTTGATGGAATTAGGATACTCAGAATATTCATAAAGAATACGACTGAGACAGGGATGTCTCAACACCTAATAAGATACCTTACCAAGTACTGAATCATTAATAGTTCACACAGGAGGCGCATAAAGGATAAAATCGCTCGAGGCCGTCAAAATGTTTCCAAACTTATCAGTTTTTCACAGAATTCAGATATCTCGAACATCTTATCAACTGTAACATCAAACGGACTTTTTGCAGCACGAACAGTTGGAGAAAACGGTGAACACCAGAAAAAACTAGAACTCGGTTGGATCACTCAACAACCTCATATGCAGGTGAGCGTAATTCGCAAGCTGCGACAAAGTTGTAATTTTGGATAAATATAGAGGTCGGAAATTCTGAGAAAATATGACGAAACTGCGGGACGACGAAGCCCGCAGTGAGAAGTCGGGGAGCTTTCAACCAACAAATGAGTAGGGAGCAAAGACTTGACATTGTAATGCGATATCTCTAATGACCACCCAATTGGAACACATGGCCTGCCATTTGCAGAAAATTCACCTGATTGGGACATCCAGCTAAGCATTCCTCTGAAGCAAAATCAACAAGCTACAAGTTAGTATTTGGAGATCATTCTAAGTTTGAAATCGTAGAATACAAGTTTGTCCCAATAGAAAACGAGGGATTTGTTAACTGATGACAACAGCAAAATCCAAAATTGGCTGTCCCGAATACGCACGACAAGAGTGATCCGTTGGGAAGATTTACCGCGATATATAAAATACATCAAAAATTGAGGAATGCGACCCCATCAGTGGAGACGAAGGCTAACACCAACAAAGTATTCACGTGCAACTGAGGTGCGTCCCCAACTGACATCAAAGTAAGATAGGAATGAGTGAAGAACTCCATCAAATGTTGCACAGAGGGCCACAAATCACAAGAGGGAAAAAATAAAAGGCAAAAATTGAAACATTTGAAAACAATGTCAGAACGCAACTGGGCCATTAGAGCTGAAGAAAAACGCTCCATCAGTGATAATAAAAAGAAAGCATTCAACTCTCAAGAAAACTAAAGAAAAATTTTAGACATGAACATGCCGACGAACTATCCACCGCAATTCTACATCCAACTGAAGGGTCACGTGAATACGGGACTCCAGGCAGACAACGACTACCGGCTATTGATCGACCAACACCACACTGTTGTCACAAGGACGCAGTGGTTCACTGACCTCTGTGTGTTTCTCTTATCTCGTTTGTGTTAACTCCGTCTCCCGTGTGAGTTATGTGGTCGCATCAGGTTGCAATGAGCAGAGACCAAGTTGCATTAATACAGATGAATGCAGGTATGTCAATATTGGAGTTACGGCTACACAAAGGAACACCGGAACACCCATGGTCAATTCCACATGTGCAGCTTGCAGTTTCTATCTGTTGACTGTAGGTAACTAACGGATAAAATTGTAACGGACAACAAACAGGATGTCAATGTGTCAGAACATGACGTTCGAGTTGTCAGTATCAATCGCTAAAGCTTAACCGACTGTACAATTGAACGCAGATTCAGCTATATTTTCCGCCCAAAATATACTCATCCGCAAGTGTTCCAAGTTTAGAAAATGGACTGTGCTGTCTCTGACATTTCAAACATTTCTCTGATCGTCTACCAGTGAGAAAATCTGTGACCAGTAAGGCGGACTTGCAACTCAGAAGGACAGAAACCTGATAAAGTGAAACGCCTCATTTGGGGATGGGAGGTGAGAAATATACTGGAATATCAGTGTACACTGATCTTGTGCGTGTCCCTGAAATGCTGGGTTATCTGGGAAACACCAGACAACTTATTTGACCTAGAAAAAGACAGCTTCGATGTTGCATACCCCTAGACAACACTGGATGGGGCCAATGGATGATGACATAAAAGAACGCACGTGAAGGTGTCCGAACTAGCAAAAGTGAATTAGAAGGGAAATGTTAAATGTGAATTGAATGCGCATTCCAGTCAGCCGAATGTTTCAAAGCATGGATTGATGAAGGCAGCTTGATATGGGTGATTGGGGAAATGTTGAGGTGTTTTCTAAACACATTGTCATCCACTCTTAAGAGAAGCGTGTATGAAGAAACGAACCGATCTCTGATGCTCTTCTCAGTACACAAACCCAACTGGGAGCAAACAGAAAACTTCTCTGAAGGAGGGTGGTTAGGAATACATGTACGTAACGTTATACTCCGCTTTTCTCACACTCTTCTGCACTTATCTAAGTTACCAGGTCTTACTTTACTCTGTAGTCGAGAAGGACATCTCATGTTGTTGATGAAGGCATATGGCAGAGCGCTGTTCCCGTGAAAGTGGAGCAAAGCCATAACACAAGGACAATCTTGGACGAAACTCTCAATGAGCCTCCCACAGACCTTCACGCGCCCGTGGGAGCCGGCGTCTAATGGAACATATCTACCAGCCAAGAAACTATCGACTGGAAATAGCCGTCAAGTTTTGTGATTTGCACTGTCCATTCTCAAGAATTGGAAACAACGGAATTAGTTGTTTATTCCACGTAGATGTTTGCTGGTCGATGTGAAACAACTTGGCCCTACTTCATTTGAATGAAAATACGGTCCCATTGTACGGATGAGTACAAGTCGTTTGACAGGAAGTGAATAGATGATTAACGGTGAAGCAGCTCCATAAATTTAGTGATCCATTTGATACCGGGCCAATTCTCACCCGGACAAGTTCTCCAGGATATTTATTCCCACCGGAAAACGTATCCGAAAAAAAACTAAACCAATGGAAACGAGTTTATCTCTCCCACGTTTTTCTCCATGAAATATGTTCGGCAGATCTCAGTATTCTTAAGACTGCTCAAACGTGTGCGACATTTCATCCTCGGCATAGCCATCCTTGGGGCCTTCAAAATAGCATAGTGTCCGACTCTTCATGGATATTCTCTAATTAAACAACAGAATATACGCAACTGACAAAATCCGCACGTATCAGGCTACATGGAACAAACCACTGAAGCTGCGCTTGTGTAGCAAAATTCGTTGAACAGCATCATAAACGCCAGCACCATTTAACTCTCCCGTTAAAATCAGTGGAATTTGCAAATGGGTGTACTTCGGAATCGTATTCCGTTCCAAATGAAAAGGAACAAAAGACGCTGTCACCGAAGTAGCGTTGATCAATCAGGAGATAGACCAAACGACTGTGCGCGTGACGTTGATGTACTGCGCAAAAATCAACATCAAACGAGACTGCTCCACCGGATAGAAGTGCGGACAGTAGCTTGTCAAAGAAATTGAAAACTTACGCTGAACGCGTTCAGCGTCCCTCATTTGCGCGTCGTCTGAGTGTTGCGCTCATTAAGCACGTCCCGAAAGCAAGCATAATCGGATTAATCTATCAAGCAGCTGACAGTGAAGACGGACGATTTTCTCTCACTGTGGAACGAGAGTTCCACGCGAGCATAATTCCCGGCAAATCAGTAAATAAACCCGTAATGGACTTTCCATTATGCCATCGCAGTAACAGTTGCGCAATTTCGCCTCGGAATAGAACACCACAAACAGTGAAAACAGAGGAGATTTAGGTAGCAAAATCTGTCCACATAAAGGGACCACTGTCCATTATGCAACCGCATTCGTGGTACCTTGGGATGCCTACTGTGATAATGATTATTAGCAAAAGGAAAGGAGACACCCGGGTTTGAACCGGGGACCTCTCGATCTGCAGTCGAATGCTCTACCACTGAGCTATGCCTCCACACTACACGGGATAGTTCTGAGTAGATTCAACTGGAAATCGATATATTCAATCACACGGTATGCAAATCAGTACGAGAAGCACTAACGGTGTGATATATCTGTATAGGTAAAATAAACTGCAGCGCAGTATAACAACAGGTAGTGGTATTCATTCGTAGTCCAGTAAAATTTCTACCGAATGTTTGACGGACCAAAGAAACGGGTGGGCGGGTCCATACAATGACAAGGCGCGCAAACCATGCATGCTAATAGGCAATTAAGCATACTGATTTCCCACTGAGTTCAGTCAAAACAATTCCGTGTATAGTGCGGAGGCATAGCTCAGTGGTAGAGCATTCGACTGCAGATCGAGAGGTCCCCGGTTCAAACCCGGGTGTCTCCTTCCCTTTTGCTAATCTTATTATCACAGTGGGTCTCCCAAGGTATGACGAAAACGGTTGCGTAATGGACACGGGTCTCCTCACGGGGAGGAATCTTCCGACGTTAATGTTCTCTGTTCTCGTTGTTTTGCGGTGTTTTACTCCGAGGGCAAATTGCGCAATTGCGAC
The DNA here is from genome assembly GCA_004794785.1 of Opisthorchis felineus. Classification (NCBI taxonomy): domain Eukaryota; kingdom Metazoa; phylum Platyhelminthes; class Trematoda; order Opisthorchiida; family Opisthorchiidae; genus Opisthorchis; species Opisthorchis felineus. The sequence goes on along the minus strand of SJOL01000719.1, from coordinate 602,639 downwards.
TACGATGAAAAGTGCATTACGTGGTAATGAATTTATCACACTCAGAACAACCAGTAAAACGTGCAACCCATGTTTTGTGTTTTTTATTTTGTTTTATTTTGGCACCCCATTCGAATGAATGTCAGGAATATGGCGCCTCGAACCTTCGAAATACAACATTAGTATGTTAACTAAGATTTATGAGTTCCAAACTTTCAACCCTTCCTTACTGAGCACACAACAAGCCCCATGAGTCTTTGGCTGAGATTAGAGTAACGGATAAAACACCACAGGTTAGTCCTCTGTTCTGATATGAAACTTTATCAAGCCGTTCCTCATGAATAGTCAAAACACAGCTCTTAAAATGTACACGTTTTGGTCAAAGAAACCAAACGTTTTCTCCGCAAACTAACCGCTCAAAAACTGTTTTATTTTGGCGTGCGACCATGTGACGCGAATCCCGTAGTTGGACCATGAGTAGCACCGAGGCCCATGAAAGTGCGAGTTAATCACACTGCTGATCGGCCACTCGTGGCCGAAGAGATAGGTGTTCAAACTACCAGTTGGAAGGCTACGGGTTTGAGACTCCCTACTGGGATTTCATGAAATGCGTACTGTTGGTGATTCCCAATCGGAATGAAACAGCTGTACAGTGCTTCTCAGGTTTTAGTGGATATACTGACTTTTCTAAGAGGACAAAATCTCCATAACAAGATCCTCTATTTTGCAATCACCCAATGTAATTTCCTCTCCAGTAAAAATATTGGTCATCTTCCGATTGCCTCTGTTTAATTCGCAGACATTTAACTCTTTCCATTTATGCCTTCTAGTCTGTCATCAGGGCTTCTCTGGATTCATGTGTTTTAAATATAGAGGTCACAACAATGATATGGTTAGAAACTCCGCATCATTGTGTGAAAACTGATGAACTGTGCTGTATTCAAAGATGTTGTGTCGGCATAATTTGAGGCGCAGTTTGTTTTCTCCGATTCCCCACAAAAACGAAGTCAGCAGCAGTGTATGCAGCGGCAGAAGTTGAAACAATGGAGGCAGGGCGAAATGCGTTTTGAACTCAGACACCAGAAAGTTTCAGTTCACAGGCTAGCGAGTCAAGAGAGATACAGTGGGGTTGCAATCGTGAAACTTGTTGCAAAAGTTAGCTTGGAATAAGCAATTGTTACATGGGGAGATAAGCTTCGGTAGGCCCGCGTTTGGAGAGTAACAATCCAAATAATTTTTCCATCGACTGTAGTATAGGAAACAAAATGTGAAACTCATATCAGGCAATGTGGTTTAGGCCGTTGCACTTGGACGAAAATTTCGGAGTTTGATCCAGATGCTGCTTCTGTGATTGAAGGCTGAGCGTCGCTATAACATTTCTAAGTGAGAGCTAATCACGATACATTTCGACCGATTGTGGCCGAGTAATTAGGTTTTCTACGGGTTCGAGACTCTCTACCAGCGTTTCGTGGAATGTGCAATGCTGATGCCTCCCAATAGGGATGAAACAGCTGTATAGTTATTCTGGGCCTTTAAGCTTAGGCAACATTCAATTACAGGACAAAACAACCAGATGTACTTCTCAGTCGATTAGTAAGAGAAGAGAAGAATGAAGGGTGGGGATATTCTTAACCCCCCACCCCCGATACAATTACGAACTCCGCGTCACTTTACGGATGACTTGTTTAGCCTGCTCCGACCGAGAAAAGTCACTGCCCCAAGGAGGTCCGCGAGGAGTAGAATTATCGCTAGTTGTAATGCTCCTCAATTGAAGATGTACAGATTGGTCAGGAGAAACGCGCTCATTTGAAACAGAACAGAAAACTGAAGGACCTGCTTATTTAGGTTTAAAAGTGGGCCGGATTTGATGACATCCCAAGGTATGATATTTTTGGAAAGAAAACTAACACACTTGTCCATGTAATATGGGTTGGACTTTCATGGCTGCAATGTGTTTAGTAATACGGGATGCCTTCAATAAAGATGAACCGTAGGAAAATTCAATCAATATCATAATAACAATCCAATGAGTTTTTGTTCAATTTCGAACCCTTCACTGCAAACTTCCAGGTAGATCAAAGTAGTGTGCCTATTTTAGTGTTGTTGTTACGGATTTTTGGTAATTCATCCAAACATTGATCCAGTTTTTGAGTCGATACTCATTATATGAAGAAATACGCACATTGCGGCTGTTAATGCGAGAACCATTATCCGGAGGTTAACAAGCAATATGTTGAAAAATTTCAAAATGGCCCAATAGGTTCCCGTGTGTTTTGAGCGCATTTCTCTCCAGTCAAAGTCTATTCAGTGGCGATAGTCCATCACGAAGCTTTCGGAAAGTTTTTACGAAAGATTGATCCCGTGGCAAGCGTACATTCCGCACAAATTTTGTAACTGTGTATGATAAAGGCGCAGGAAACTTTTGACAGCGGGGATGCACAGGATTTCAAT
>SJOL01000719.1:558720-588177 GCA_004794785.1 Opisthorchis felineus | reverse complement strand
CCAAATGAGGCGTTTCACTTTATCAGGTTTCTGTCCTTCTGAGTTGCAAGTCCGCCTTACTGGTCACAGATTTTCTCACTGGTAGACGATCAGAGAAATGTTTGAAATGTCAGAGACAGCACAGTCCATTTTCTAAACTTGGAACACTTGCGGATGAGTATATTTTGGGCGGAAAATATAGCTGAATCTGCGTTCAATTGTACAGTCGGTTAAGCTTTAGCGATTGATACTGACAACTCGAACGTCATGTTCTGACACATTGACATCCTGTTTGTTGTCCGTTACAATTTTATCCGTTAGTTACCTACAGTCAACAGATAGAAACTGCAAGCTGCACATGTGGAATTGACCATGGGTGTTCCGGTGTTCCTTTGTGTAGCCGTAACTCCAATATTGACATACCTGCATTCATCTGTATTAATGCAACTTGGTCTCTGCTCATTGCAACCTGATGCGACCACATAACTCACACGGGAGACGGAGTTAACACAAACGAGATAAGAGAAACACACAGAGGTCAGTGAACCACTGCGTCCTTGTGACAACAGTGTGGTGTTGGTCGATCAATAGCCGGTAGTCGTTGTCTGCCCAGAGTCCCGTATTCACGTATTCTCAAACTCTACAAATATCATTTGATTTTTTTAGGTTAGCAATTAGTCGAATTTACCGTTCTACATTTTCCCGACAGAACAGTCTGATCACAAGATTGACCAAAACTCTCGGGCAGTGCGCTATGTTTCATCCTTCTTGGTAGTCACTGTGTAGGCGTGATCACGATTGTCCATAAACCTTCCGTTTAACTTTGGAGTGAACCCATTCTAGTGACACTCAAATTCAGATTGAGTATTGAGTGAAACAGGAACGGTAACTCATAGACCACCAAGTTGTATGACAGGATGGCATCCCTGCTGGCGCAGACGCATGGTTGGACAGTTTAGATATGTGGTTTCAAACTGGTGAAAACTTCTGCATTCTGGGGAGATATGCCTAAGTACCAGCTGCCTCATCCCCGGATTGTGAATCATTTCGGCGGGTTGGTCACCTGGCAGGTGGGTATGAAGAAGATTACGAAAATTCTGGATACTGTTGGCAAGGTTCGTCCTCTAGAACAGGGCTGCGTGATCCTCCCCAATCCATGGTTGAAAACGCTGAAATATGTGGCCACTAATCTACGTTAATGACGTTATTCTTGCCAGTTTCTTCCCAGATTGCCTGAATGAGCGTCTGGTGGTGTGAGTACCTCTGGATGATTGTGGTAGGTCAACGATAAGTCCCCTCTCAGTTTACTTTTGTTCTTTTCTTCACAGCAGATAATTATATATGCGTACACGATAACGAAGAATCAGTGTCGAACACTGATGTTATGCTGCCGATAGTGATGACGAAGTACCTCGCCAAAAGGTACAAGATCAACGTAATGGAGGACGTCTGATCAAATTCCTGACAGCTGTATAGAAGGATGTCCACTAGGTACAGAATATAGAGTAGATTCTTGGACGGTATTTGCCACCAAATACCACCTTATTTCAAGATTGTCACGAAGAACGAGGGTCAAACATTAGCGCATAAGCGAAGCCGTGACAGTCCACAACAGAAATCCGGCATTGTGTATTCCAAAGGATTCTTTGCACCAGGTAATACACCTGGTGCAATACCCGCGAATGATCAGCCACCCTGGTAGCTCAAGTGGTGTAGATGGTCGTTGGCTTGTTCGCTGAGCTGGGTAATTTGATTGCAAACACTTCAGCATCAATCGAGGTGATATCATCAGTGCGTTGTTAGGGGGCGTAGCAGTGCGTAGCGATGGGTTGGTGTTTGAACGTTGATTGGTGCTGCCAGTGTGTTGATATACGTGCTGCTGGCCGGGCTAACCTTTGATCACGATTAGTTGTTCGGGCTGTTCCATTGGTTGCTCTGTTATCCTGTGTCCCGATTCGCAGATGTCAACGTGACCTTTGAGCTTGACATCCCCTGCCCTCGTACTGGAGTGACCTCTGTCCTTTACCCTTCCGAGTTCCGGCTTGTGACTCCAAGGAATCCCTTGTTTCTTTGCTTCTGAATCCAATAATCGGTTCTCCTTGAGTATTCCGGTTGAGATGTTGGTCCTTTGCACGTAGTGGTGCGTAAATTGGATCCAGTTCAATGTTTCGGTTGATCGAATCCGCCGTGGAGTACCATGCTTCCAGAAATATCCTTCCTTGTCTTGTGTCTCCGTATGCCAAAATTTTTGCTTTTTCTGGATTGAACTTATGGCCTTCCTTTCAACCGACTACGGCATGTGACCCAATATTGTCCAAAAATATGTTCTTCACCCCACTCCAAATACTTGTTGGGTTGGACGCCCGAGGCAAATGCTCGTACACGGTCACAGATTGCTCCTACTGAAGCGCTCGTGCCAATTTTTCTTTGATTCCTTTTTACTGGCTTGCTGGTTGCTAGTAGGAGATTCCTGAAACCCGTTCCCTTACCCATGTGTTTGTTAAATCGTTTCCGTTTTCCAATGTATACTCATCCTAACATTCTGCTGGCGATGGATCCGATGGAACGGCTAGATGCGTCTTCTTTTCGAACCCGCTCGTGAAAATCTCTCCAGTATTAATGACAATGTATGCAGAAATGGCCAACTACCCCCTGTAGGTCTTACTCATGTCCCCGGAACACCCGTCTCAGGGTTGCAGTGTACGACCACCAGACGTGTAAACTTGTCCAAGAACTTCTGATCAAAGCGATTAACAAAATGTGCGACCCCTGTTCATCGCCCTGTCACCACTGGACGCACAGTACCATAAAGAACAGTCAATAAACAGGAACAGACGACGTAGCGTTAATCAGCAGGTCAAGCAGCCTGTAGCGTATTCGGACGGGGTCCGAACTCTAGTATGGGTATAGTGCCCAACAGGTTGCCTATTCGAGTTGTTCTGTGGCAAGAATCGATTCAACCGCCTGCTCATTCGATTGGTTGTTTCAACTAAAGTTGACTATATCCTGTACGACTCGGAAGACCTACTCTTGCTTGTTCGTCTGTTCGCCGACGTCGGCAGTTAAATCGCAAACGTTTCATCATCAATCAAGGCGACACCGTTAGTTGGAAGTTGGTCGGGTGAATTTCTCCTCTGTGCCTGTGTAGTTTCTAAAGTGTATCTTATAACTAAGTTGATTGGTTGGTCACCAGGTGAATTTCGCGTAATATGACTTCTCAGCTTGGTGTTGAGGGTCTCCATCCCTTATATTTGTCTGGTTCATTGAATGCCCAAACTGCCTTAGAATGGGATAGTGATATAAGCTGATCGCTTAGCTGTGACATCCATTTGGTGTCCTGCTTCCACGCCACCCGAAGGTCACACGAGGGCAGAGATACTGTCAGGTAGTTCAAGCTTGGACAGGAGTAGTTGAAACACAAGGATTGGGTTTAAACCAAGGACCTTCAGGTCAGTTCGCTCCCTAACCACGCAACTATTTTGAGCCTAACACTGGGATCAGTATGTCCAACATTCAGGTCGGGTTCATTATTCTTCTCAAAGTGTGCGTTTGTTGACAAAATGACGTTAGCGGATCACACACACAGTCGATGGCACTGTACTTTGAATATTATCTCGCATCCGCAAGCACCTGCTGCCGACAGCCTCATAAGGCATCAGCTGTAAGTCGTTTGCTTAATTGCTCGTTCATGACGTTTCTCTGTTTTTGCCTTCCGTGAACGCCATTTTAAATTGGAAATGAGCGAATTCACCACCTTCGAACGATTCGGTGTTCAAATAGAAAATTAAGTTGAGAGATACCCGACGACTCTCACACGTGGTGAGCTCGAAAAACGGGAAAACCGCTAGTGGGCAGTCGAAGGGCTTTCAGCAAACGTATAATTAGAGTTAAGTTTAGGTTAGTTAATCGATCTGGTCCATGCCCAGTGCAAGATGCGACATTTACTTCATGAAACACCGGATTTCAGACTTCATATTGCAGTCGACATAATCTGGCAGTTTGAAAAAACAACAGATTCTGGCCATTTCAAGTGAGTCGTTGTTAATGAGGACCACGAGTGACCTGGCTGGCCAGCAGGGTCTGTGGGCCGAAGTGCCCAGAGCCAAACTGTCCCCCGTAAGAAGCCTCCAGGTTTCCCATAAATTACCAAGACTCTAACTTTTGAGAAACTCATTGAACTCTTAAGGTCTCTATTGTGACTGCATCTGATAGGCCTATACTTAAATAACCACCGATTACTCTTTTCCATTACTTATTCAGTCATCTTCCAAGTTGAGTTCTATTCACGAACAGTCATCTCTTATTCGTCAAATGGTTTGGCGAGTTGAGTTGAACCCTAAGGTAAACGTTTTTGACGTTCTGAAGAAAACACTGGGGAAAAGTGGCACGGTGGCACACAGTGATATAGTCAGCCTCCGTTCACCCAAAATCGTTCATCTCATTTTATTAGAGCTGGTTTCATTTTATTTCATTCCCTTTTGGTTTCATCCCATTCTTGTTTCAAATTGGTTTTTGAAAAGCACTTTTATGCTTGAAGTCCCCTGACTCTACGAAAACGAAAACGTAATCAATCGCTGCACGCTTTGGCACAAAATCCGCCAAATGAAGTCCATTTCTCTCTGTGTTCCAGACGTTTTTCACATCAACCGGAATTTCCTGTTTTGGTTTGCCAAATACAAATTCTACATATAAGCGTAAAAACAGCTCACAAGATCTAGCTTCCCTGACCGCTGGCCATATTCCACACGGCTAATGGGTCGTAAACATGCCCAAAAGGCGCTACACCTGTAGCTACCAAATCCTTTCTGCGTGACATAAACAATTCGCTGAATTTCATTTCTACCTCACTGACTGCCCTAAATCAAATTTAAGTTTTATCGGTGATCTTTATCCAAGAACCCTCAACAACTAACTGATGAATATCCACAAATCACGGACTGAGGGGCAAAATGTCAAGTCTGAACTTTTGTAGATATCAGAACTGCCACTAGAATCTTCAATTTTTTGCTAATATATTGATTCATTACCCCACTGTTAAGAGTACAGTACGTGACGGTGAACTTGTGGACAGATGAAAACCAAGACCGTTGCTTAGCAAAGTCCGATCACCCTCCAAGGACACAAGTTTACTTGTTGACGAGAGATCATCGAGTTTAAAATCCGGAAACTGCAGAATTTAGTCTAATGACGTGATCCAATTCTTTCGGATGGAAAATAACTGACTGCGAAAAATTCAGTCAAGGCTTGTTAGTGGAACGATACTCCAATGCTAGAAAATGGGGGGATCATGGAGGAAGTTCCTCCTTGTTTATGAGTGAATGAAGGAGAATCCTGGTTGAAAAAACTCAAAAGCTCAAAGTCACACAGGCATCCTAGTGCCAAAATTTTGAACCAACTGACATTTCATTAGAAGCACTGTGATCGGATGGTGAGACCATGCATTTTCGTTGGGATTCCTTAGGAGAGAGATCGGATTAACAGTTCCAGACTACTGACCGGACGGTCACGTGCCCACCAACCCGTTTGAATATGTGGTGAAATTAAATTGGGTATTAATCTTTGTCTAACTTCCTGCTTACTATTTTCATAAAGAAGACTACTCACAAGGCTGCTGATTACGGCATGACTACTGGTGAAGTGCCAAGAATACTCAGCCGAGTAATAACCGTCAGTCAATAATGGCCTCATAATTTTCATGCCGTTCGAAGAGAGGTGGTTAAGACCCGAAGCAAAGTTTGACGTCCGTCCCGTTTAAGCCCACCTGATGTGTCTTTGTACTTACTGACAGTGTCAACTCATATGGCGATAAAAAGTCTGTAAACCAAGTTCGGTGAACCGGAGATCAACTGCCACCTACTCAACGTCCAATTTTCCTGCAAAATTTCTCAATACAGACTGCTAAATTACTACAGCACTGGAAGGACTATATTACGCCAAATATCAGACCTTTGATCGAACTGTGATTCTCAGTCAGGATAAAATAAAAAGCGTCGAATTCTTCCAAGGTCACGTCGAACGAGAGTTGGACGGCCGCAGTCCAAAAGAAAGCCCATCGAACTAGACCCTGTGTTTGCGAGGGAGGTACAAAATTGGCAACGTGGGGTAACAACTGAAATACTGAGGTGACAGTCTAAGTTGTTTACCCCATATTTGAGCTGATTAGTATGAATCAAGTGGAATTCAGTAGTGCATCTAGGAGGAAACTAACTGCATGTTAGGTGAGACTAAAATGCAGGGGTGTGAGGCAACACTGTCTACCAGTGTACTCTCCTCTTCTGCCGGCGAACCAGTAAGTTCCTGGTCGCATTCCGAAGAAACGGTGGGCCCGAAGCTTTGGTCAACCTGTTGTTGCGTGAATGAATGGTATTCAATGAACCTATCGAAATTACCATTCTCGTATTGCACAGTTTGCAAACTCACCAAGTTGCACATTCCCAAGTCAGTTACCCAAGTTCAGGAATGTAAATCAACGGCAGTCTCTTGAATAAGTCAGTTTCAGTCAGCTTTACACTTGGATTTTCGTTCGTCGGTACGATGTGGCGTGCTGAGAATCCAGAGTGTATCTGGGTGCCTCTCACATCTGACTGGCCCAGCAAAAATGAGCGATTTCGCCAGCTTATTTAAGATCAGCAACATCGATTTCTTGCTCACTGAATTCTTTAACTTTTGAATGGGTGGTTTTCACATGACTATCTGCTTTTCCCGGATGGGATGCGAATTCCTCTCCTTGGCGCTTACAACATTTTCCGGCGAATCTCCCTAGGATAAATTTCTGCTTGATCAAGTGGTAGCAGAAATTTCAGTCCTGGGTGGCTTTGTCTCCTGTTACGCCATACAGAACCCATTTGTTTATGAAGCGTAATAAAACAATCCGTCCACAAAAAATTAGCAAGGTTGCCGGTTAAAATAAAGCACACTGACAAAGCTAAATGTCGGGTCCCCCGACGGGCAAGATTCTGTCGACCATTCTTCCAATACCTCGGGGCTTGAAAACCACCGGGCCTGGCTACGTGACTGTGCCATCGGATGGAGATAGCGTTTTATAGTCATGTGATCAACATACAATTGATCCTTGGTTATCATCGTTTCTCGACAAAACTGGCAAAAAGTGAAGACAAAGTTTTAACGACGGCAGTTGTTAGAAAGGTGAGGAGACAAGACTACTGGAAAAGCGAAGAACGGTCATGTCACACCGCTATGTTGAGAGCATGCGCAGTACAAATGATTCACCAACGATGACCTTTTAAAAGAATTCTGTTGATCGCATTTTTCATTCTTTTTACTTGTAAATTTGCGTAGATTCCTCTAATTTCAGGCTATTATAAATCCCAATCTTACGCGCTGAAACAAAATACCGACATAGTTCTGTGAGTTCACCATCCGATGCCAACAAAACAATATAAACCCTGGGAAAGAATTGTAGAGCCATTCGTGTTTTTACGTCACCTTCAATGGAATGAAGCGAGTGGTCAACAGATGACGAACCCTCACCGCAAACAATCTTAGAACCAACAAGTGGTATAAAACAGTGCGGTGGAGAATGGAAGCGATGTCTAAAAACCTGGGAAGGTCATTATTGAGTGTAAGATAGTGTTTTGAATAACGCCTCGGTAGTCCGGTTTCCTAGTGGCGAAAAACTCAGTTTCGAGGTCGGGGATCTTGTTTACTCGGTCCGGTATCTATCAGATATTGACGGATCGAACATTACCAAGAAAAAAATACACTTAGCATTTTGATGGTATGGGAGGCGCGAAGCACTTTGGCACCCCACCGAAACATCGCGCTACTCTGTTTACTTATGGCAGCGAGTGCATTAAAGTAGGCGTCAGCACCTCATTAGAATTTCAGTATTTTTAGGTAGATCACTTCGTGAAATCAGAAGGCTTCTATCTTACGAATGAGTTCATCAAACTTAGGACTGAAGTTCTGGATTTTCGTGCAGGTATGAGGCATTCAGAGAGCAAACAGATCAGCGAGAATTTTGAGCAACGAAAAAATTAAGAAGCAGAGCTCATTCAAAAGACCTAAAACTCAGTGGCCTTGACCTCGAACCTAATCTGCTGTCAAATGGGATCAGCAACCGAGTTGTATCCTCTCTGGCGATCTGAAGAACTCCGGTGGCAACGAATCAGATATGAAAGTATTATGGGCAACAACCTTGTTTTGTAGACTGCTCCCTGATGCGTGCGACCAGACGTTGAATTACTTACTGCTGCGGCTGGTTGCCGTAAGTAGACAGGATGGCGGGATATGGTAGAGGAGAAAAGCAGCGCTTCGTGCTTTGCGCGTTGGCCTCCGTTCCATCTCTAGATTGTGTTGAACTAACAAACTGGTAGTAGCGACCATTAAGTATACTAGTGCAAACATGAAAACAGCTGTGACCCAAAACAAGGTTGGTAGACGAAATTGCTCTGACCTCTTGGTGTTAGTAGGTCGCATTCGGTGGCAATTACTCAGTTTTTACCACCGCAAGTACCAGCTTAGTTCGATGAAAAAGGTAAGATGATTCATTTCTAGGAAGAACGTAACCCATTTGAGACTGGCAACAATGCGCAACAACAAAGAGTTTCCTTTCATGTGGGTTTTCCCCTTGCAAAAAGTCTAATTCATACTCGTCCACCACACCAGCTAGTGCAACTCTAGTGGGTCAGCGTTTAGTTTGAGCGAACACCACTCAAACGGAAATGATGTGAACCTAAAAGCACGTTCAGCTACCCTAGGCCATCGCACAACGACCAGTCTCTCACGACGAAAATGTAGTGACAGGAATAACCTGATATGGCTAAAAGGAAGCTTAATATCAATCAAGTGACAATACGAAGGGCTACTCCGTGAAAGACCATGGGCGACGAACGACGAGGCTTCAGTCATATAAAACACGGCATCGTATCCAATACGGTTCAATGACGGCTATCATCTAAAGTTTGCAGTTCGCATTGACGAGGTTTCAACGGTCCTGCAACAGAAGGGAACAAAAGATCTATGTTGCACTTCCGTCCTTAGGGAAGCTCTGATAATCCAGACAGTCAAGCAAATAAAGGTTCTCTAGAAAATATTCCAGACAAACATCTGTGCATTCTGCAGTTTGAAGATGGGCTTGGAATGCCCCACGTTAGGCTCACATATCTGAATGCCCATGATCCCAGTTCAAGCCCTCACTCTACATTTCATCCTATACCGAACTGATGCTGCTTTCACCCCAGTGACACCCATCTTCGAGAGCCTGAAGCAGAAGAAAAGCCAGGGAATAGTGGCGGCACAAATATCTCTTGTAAACTAGTTGAATAGAATCGATGATGGATGTGATTAAATACATAAAAATATCACTAGTCATCGGCTGCGTACTCCCCTGCCTTAAATAAAAGTACAGCTTTCCCCATCAGGAGGAAATAGATAAATGTTCCTTTTTGATGTGTGAGGTAGCTGCAACAGAAATGGGAATAATGAGCCATTGGTACTCAACACATAACAGTACATTTCTACAGCAGAAATGAGATAATTTTCAAGGGATAGAAAACCTGAGGTTGAGGAAGAAAGTCTTGAAAGATGAGCACTCCATATCACCGGGTGAGTTTTAGACCAATAAGGTTTTATCTATGCGTAGTTCCTATAGTTTCCCGTTATCTCCAACGGCAGCCCATTTACAGACAGTTTTAGTAACTGGGCCAACCGGTTTTACACTGCTGTCATAGAAGTGTCCTCACTCGTTGAAGCTGTACTCCTGATGCTGTTCAAGAAAGTACGCCGTCGTTTGGTCCAATCCATGAAGTCCGTTCCTGTACATGGGCAGTCAGAGGCCATCGGGATGTCAGTGTTCTTTGAACAAACCTGAATGAGCCTTTTGTGAACCCAGTCTTCCACTTACTGTCCATGCCTATGTGTGGAAGTAACTCAGTGAAGTAACTCAAACACCGGTTGAACTGAGGTTTGAAGTGCATGAATGGCAGAGCTCCCAAGTACTCAAGAGGCAAAAATGTGCTACACAGAGTACCTGTTTTATCCTAATAAAAACGAGTTCATTTTATTTTATGAGGTTCATTTTACTTGCCTTTTTCTTTTATCGTTAAGTAGCCTGTACTGCAACGATGGTACTATCATAAAACTACTCTATAAAGGTATGTCACCCCCAACAGTACGTGACCAAATGGAAAATCTCCTGGAGAACCGATAGCAATAGCCCAATTTCATTATTTTCGTGTACTATGGAAGATTGTGATTAGGGGCACAGATGCAAGAAGATCCCGAATTAGATCAGAATTTTTCCTAGCTTAAAAACGCGCATGCTATTCCCTCGGTTACGAGTGCGCGCCTGGGTTTTCCACCTGGGACTTGAATGGTATTTAGGAATGGACCATTGGTGGTCTTTCATGAATTTGTTGTACCAAGACTAGTGATCTTATGCCACACAAAACCAGATCTGTCCAATATATCTAATCGACGGCACTCGTTTACTCAGCTCCGCTTATTCATCGACCTGCCATCTCTTAGTTTTCTTAACTGTGGAAGAGTTCACACTCAAATCACTCTCGTTTGAACACCACTCATCCTGTCCTGCCGCATTGTTACCGTGACTCCGTACCAGGCGGGAGTTGCGCTCTTACGAGGGCTCATGAGCAGCGCATATCGCTGACCATGCCGGGGTTTCAACTCCAGACATCTTACGTGAGAGGTGAGCGTGTTACCACTACACCACCGGCGCACGCTTGACCCAACCAAATTATCACAAGTGAACCGGCAAACAAGTTCGTGTTTGAGCGATGTGATTGGTTTGCAAGACGGCTCGGACGACAACCTATTCACTGTCCTGGTTGCGTCGATCGATTGACCAGCCTTCCCAGTTAGCCACCACCACGGACTTTTGAAATGGGCTGTTCAACGAAACGATAACTTTGTCAATTAGACATGTAGGCATGTTCTCCACCGGAAATACTTCACTTGCTTTGCGGCTGAACACTACTAAGAAGGAATCGAAATACCTTCCACCAGGACATCCTTACAAGTACATCTCTTCTGTTTTATCTATTGGCCAGGTGTACGGTCATATTCGGTTACCACATCAGAAAAGAAGAGTCTACCGGTGCAAAAACCGTGGACCAGTAGATCAAACGATCAACCAGCCTCTCCCCAAGCAGAATCACAGGGGTACGTGAACCGATTCACAACAAGAAAGTCAAGTCATATCTCTTTATTTTAGCGGGCAGAACTTTCACACCCAGTTCACTTTTCTAAAGAAAGAAGTTTGAAGGTGTTTTCACCACTTTTCGAAACAAAGAGTTCTCTTAAGCTACTGTCAAGCAAGGTGATGGCAATCATCCATATGATTCAACTACCAGCCCCTATCATATTTCGGTTGCCAAGCCCGGTTTGGACGACTATGTCGGCCCAATTTTAGGCGATTCTCATACTAAAGTGCCACTAGCAAGTAATCAGGTGGACAAAGAAGTCTAACCAAGCATCTGTTGCACACACTTACCACCCGAAATCTTTTCCCACAAAACAGTTCCAAGTGGGTGAGTATTTCTTGTCAAACTCCCGTTTCACATTAGCGGCCACGTCCTTCTCCTTTTCGTAGGCTTCCATCGCAGCGTAGGTTGCATCCACAGCGGCCTGCTGCATTTCCAAGTTCATGTCCGTTTTCTTTATAACTGCTTTGTTTTCTGTTTTAGTTTCCTTGGTATCCTCGTCGGAACTGCTCGAGCTGTGACTGTGTTGGCTCATTATGTAACAAGGCAATTTTTTCGGCAGTTACGTCGGGCAGGGTTTGGTCTGTCCGCGTGAATTGCGCCTTTTTTATATCGGCACTGACCAAACACACACACACACACACCCTGGTTCTGGAGCGGAGAATCTCAGTAATAATGAGAAAGGATGTCAACAGCTTTGTATCAAAGTCCTTGACCCGCTGATCACGTAATTTATCGTGTGTGCACGCCCGCACACCACAAAGCACACACGATCAATAGCATTGCATCGATGAATCAACTAAGATGCAAATTGTGCCATTGTTTTTTTTTTGTTTCGGCGAAGAGGAATAATGTTGATTGAATAAGCTGAGCCGTCGTGTGACCTGACGTTTGATAATACATTCCGAATATAAATCACAGACGGTGTGTGTACCTGTCGATTTCACTGAAAGTGCAGACTTTCTTTTCTGAATTGCGCTTTGTGAAATCTTTAAACTAAGCACAATGGACAGATGATTCAAACAACGAAGAGTTGAGGATACAAGCTACAGTTCCCGTAAACAGGCGATATAACTTCTTGAAACGAAACAAAAAATACACATTTCAGCTGACTTATTCTGGTTTTACTGCTGTCCCGTTGCATATCACCGCACGATAGCGTATGTTCACTTGATCACTTAACTATCCCACAGATGAAAAGTAGTTGAGCGGTCCGATTAAGTGCCCAGCAAGATTCTAAACACCGTTGTTCGGAAACTGGAGACAGGGTGCCCACAGGAGAATGCAACTTTTCGGAATAGACCAGTTTTGCTTAGACTCTACCCTCAAAGACCACAGCACACACAAGACTACCTTTGTGCGATCCCTTCAGGAGATCCACTTAGGGACAAAGACAGCATCTAGCACATTTCAGTGGAATTTTTGGCCCGACGCAGTCTTATGCACAAAGTTTGCCTATTTGTGTAATCGCGCTCACATAGGTTTTTGTTCACATATTTTTAAGTTCCAAATTCCAGATCTTACATTGGTTGCGGCTAGTAAGAAGCTGGTTCCACCACTACGCCACGGTGCTGTCTCAGAAGTATTTCTCCATGTACAGATGTAACTGGTCGATAGTTAAGACATGACCAGATCTGGGAAACGTCAACCAGACACTGTATTCAGCTCCTCCAGAGCATAGGGTTATTGAGTATCGATAAAGGGCTGTTGACTTGGTGGTAATGTATCCATCGACGAAACTTCGAAACCGCTAAAGTTGAATTCAGTTTAGGCGCTGAGCTGAACTCCCTACTCATGAGGCCCCCTTCCGTTATTTCTGTCCTCAATCTAATCTCACAAAAACCCACACCCAAGTATCTTTCCCGGTTTAGCTAGTGATATGATACGGGAGAAAATTCATATGTGACCACTAGGCCACCCTGGCTGGAGACCTGTTCCAAGCGTAAATGATGTTCCAACAGCAGTCCGTCTTCAGATCATTATCGAAGCGTAATACGGAACAAACACGTTTGCAACCTAAACGCACTCGCCTGTAAGCTCGTGAGTCGCAACGAGTAAAGGGGAGCTGGTTAGGAAAAATTTATCAATTAGCAACCCAGAGTTTTTGGCTCTGCTGAACCATCTTCGGTGTTGCTTGTTCATTTCAGGAAGTTTTTTTTTCCAAATTTCCTGCAAATTTTGCCGACACACCCGCGAAATGCTGGGTGCCCCTGAATGCTCGGTGTTGGTCGAATAACTGAATGATTTGCAAGCCGGTACCTGGTAAGTATGCGACAGAAAGGTACAATAATGTGTGTACTTCGTGTACTCGATAAATAAGCTAAACAAACCAAGTTCGAATTCCGAGAACTGCCGATCCTTGAAGCTCAGAAACATTCACAAAAGGCACGCCGCCTCCTCGGTGCCATTTGAAAGAATCGTATTAAAGCAGCTACCATATCCGAAACTTTTACACATAACATGCCTTACCAAATAAATGGAAATATGTTCAAGTGTTAAGAACTGCGCACACCAAAGTTGAGCGTAGTTCATTTTATTTGTTTAATCTGTTTAGCTACTTTAACGCAGTAAGTAGCACATAATTATTTACCTGATATTTTGGCATTGGAAGCGCGGCCTGAATTTGTGCCGCGACACACAAATAATCCTCAGTTGTACGGTGCATTTGAGTACATTCTCCGGCCCATTCAACCAAGTTTTCGCAAACACGAAAAATTATCTATTTGATTAAGGGGCAATCAAAATGTAGTGTTGGGACGTATAAAACTTATTCTATCGCAAACCTCAACAACCTATTCGGAATTTACAAAAAATATTTGTAGTTACTAACTCGGAAATCCCACCAGTAAAAGCATTGGGCAACTTCATCAGAATAGGCAGAAGTTTACATTAAAACAGTTTCTTTGGAAACTGATGGAAACTTCTGGAAACGAAACCGAACTTCAAGTTTCCCGCAGAATATGGGGCATGGAAATTGCGCAGCTACACAACAAGAGAAAAATTATAACAGCAAACAATCCGCCCACTCATGATAGTAAAAAGGTGAGTCAGAATTAACATTCTGGCCAAAATGAACGTTTTATCTCCGTATAGGCAAATTTTAACAATGGTGTTACAGGCTTTGGGTCAGCCATCTAAAGCTAAAATCTTGTCTGAGAATTTCTTCTTCTTCATGCTGACTTTGGGCTGGACCGCTTAGTACCGTGAAAATCTGCCCACAATGACTGATGGCATGTCTAAAACAACAAAAATGTCATGGGGAACCAAAATGATCCTTCTGAAAGCCATATAACTTCCCGAAGTGTTAGGACGGTAAGCAGCAATTGAATGACAGATAAGCAAAACATCGAACCAGCATTGCTGTCATCAAAAAATAAGAAGGGTAAAGGAAGCCGGTGAGTTGAAATTATCATCATTTAGAGTGGGATGCATGTAAGGCCAAGAGCCTTGCCTCGAATTGTGCAATTGGTCACCTGCCCTGAAATGAAAGAATGATTACTCGGTTTTACAAGCTGCATATGACCTTGGAGATGCAATCGCAACCAAGATGGGAGGGAGTCGGAGATACCATTGAAATGAATGGTTGACCAAACTGTTAGGAAAACTGCATCCATAACACACGCACACACACACTGACTGGGCGTTGTGGACCCATGCCACCATGCACTCGCCTTGTCTTTCAAAAGCTACCGAATATTGTGATTATTTCCAATCAATCGTTGAACGATTGGTTCCCTTTCTCACTTGCATGTCTGAATCTCGGCACCTTCTTGTATGCGTTCACGTTGGACAATCTCGCTCAGTGGTACAAACGTTTTTGTTTGCTCCAGCCTGGATAACAGCCATCTGAAAACCAACGTTGGTTTCCAAACCAGGGACCTTCCATTCAGCACCCTTGGCAACTGAGCTTTTTCGGGCTCTAAAAAGGAGGTTAGGTGGGAAGAGTTAAATGGGCTATTTCTTGATGTCTGGAGGTGGGAAAAAGGTGTTGAAGAAGTCCGGCTGTCAAGGATCAGCCTCTCAGTAAACCGTACTGGCATATGTGGTTTCGAGTATTTGTTAGTAAAAAAACATTTTAGTTTTTTCCTTGAGTATTCAAGGGCCCCGAACATTTGGGGTGCTTGATATCGGTGACATACCCAACTCTGGCTCTGAGGTGAGAGTAAAGTGCTGAAATTCAATGTAAACACCAAATCATTAAGGTAAGCCAATGTTGCCAAGGTTGAAATGACCAGGAAAGTATAATCAGTGTCTGATGGTGAGAGGACTTGGTCTCAACCAACAGGCGTCCAATGTGCATGAGATCGATTCACGCATTGTAAAGTGTAATAGTCGTAGAAAGAATAAACATGGTCGGTGGGTTTCTGAGCTGCTTGATAAGCAAATCTCTAAAACAGTCTCCAAACACTTCGCAGTGAAATCTGATCTTGTGGAATAGAAACAAAGTACTCGTTTTAGAGATTTTCCACTTACTCAATTGTTTGGTTTTTGTCAGCAAGGTCAGATTCCTGAAGATTATGCTAGAATACCCGAAACATACTGAGCCTGTACTGTACTTTTTGCACTCGCACACACTTGTTGCAATAAAGTTGTTGTTTTCCTTGTCGGCGGGTCTTTTTCCGGCACGAGGCACTGGGGAGGGGACAGCAATCAGATATAACAGGTTTGTGGTGGTTGTACATGAGCTATTTATTCCTTAAGGTACCAGAATGTACGGTTTGGGGTCCAGGATATTGGTGGGCAATTATGTGGAGGCTGTCTGTGTTCATTCTGAGGTTGTCTGTTGGGAAGAAATGCGGAAATTAGTGAGGAAGCCCTAGGTGGGGGATTGGAAACACGTTGTTTTAGAGAGTGCTCATAATCTGGTAAAGAATCGCCGCTAGATATTTTTACATTATGGAATAGAGAGTATGGATTTTTTGGATTTGATTTGTTGCCTCCGGTCATTCTTAGATGGAAAGAATGACTAAGAACAATGGCTTTCATTCACGGAAACTGAGAAATATCACAGACGATAATTTTGCAATGATAGCGCAGTCAAACGTGGATCTGGTTCTTGCTGGATGTGCGCCAGCATCGAAAACACGTGCGTTTTTAGGCTCCTCGTATGCATACCTTTCAGTTGTACGGACAAGTGAAATCTGACCAAATAAGTAGGAGATAGATTACAAAAATCGCCTGAGAAAACCGAGCGAACGGTCACTGTTTTGGCCGAGAGGTTGAACACTTTCCCACTCTATCGAATGAAAACAACTGATATGTTCTTACCCTGTTGGATGCTACCTGAACAAGAGACGTCAGTGTTGGATACACATTGTATCTCACGCGTTAGTAACGGTTGTGTACTAGCAACCGACAGTCTACACTTCCATTTGGTGTTTATCAGCTCGCCTAATCATACACGCCGCCCCTTCACAATCCAGTCTTCTAAATCAGTCTGTATAAAGTAATCCGGGGCATGTGGAAACCTGTTTCAATTTAAGACTGGAGACCATTGTCAGCCAACCCCACATACATTGTAATCTATACATTTTCAAATAAACTATTGATTCGTTCAGTGCTCGTTCACACGGCCCTCGTATGGCGTCCTTTCTCCTTGTAGAGTTTATGCATTTTCCTATGAACAGCTACCAGGAGATACACATATTTTGACAGTATTATATGTCAGCACGTCAGTCACTTGCAGTGAATCCATCCCGCACCAGGTCAATGCTTGCCGCTGTTTTTCCTTCTAGTGTTGAGTAAGCTTCAGGCGGAGTAAACCTGACGTGCTGCACAAATGCCATACTAGACAGCAGTTAATGCTCATACGACCGCACTTTTAATGAATAGGGCGACGTCTCGTCAAGAAAATATATTTCGAACATCATGCCAGCGAAAACATGAGGCTACTTTTGTGCAGCACATTCAGCCGAAAAATACCATGAAAAAGAGGCTCAGTTAAATTTCTCGCTTACAATATTTTACCCTTCAAACCAGTAAACTTTGTCACTTGTGTTCAAGCAGAACCTAATGTTAATGGAAACTCGAGGAATACGCCTAGAAACAGAAAACTGAAAGTGGGCTGTTAGCAGCATAAAAATCGACAATCTGGAACCGTGTCAGTCAGGAAAGCGTTGTTCAGGACAAGCCGATACCGGGTTAATCGCACACACCATGAACTAAGAAGGAAAACTTCAGTTCCTTCCTCTATGGAAAGATTTCAGTAGTCTGTTCAATATAAGAACTAGAGAAGATGAGCTTTCATTTCCGATTCCCACATGCCAATTGTGCAGGCATCAGGTACCGATCACTTCGACACCATAAATTATATTACAAATACCAACGAATGCCTTCACAGGGGTCGTCACAACGAATCCAACTTCAGTCTCACGTTAATGCAGGCCTAGAAAGACGCAGAAGCTATCCTCAAAATCCCGCAGATAGAACTGAACCGACCAGAAGTTACCTGAAGAAAAAAATTTTCCTTGACTTCTCAAAAGCATGTTCAAGACTACGTCCTGCAGCAAGACTTTTTACTTTGTGGGCACAAACCACATCCTAAAGAACTAGACGACCGTGGTCAGTTTCCCAACAATACTTGTGCTTCCTGCTTTTTTTCAGCAATGGGAAAAATGTCCTCCGCATACTCCAGTTCGACAAGCTTTTCTCTCGGGGAGATGTAAACACAAAAGTTTCGGATATCTTCCAGTGTTCGCTTCATTACTTCATGACTGACGAAAGTTAGAAAAAATGGAGGGAGCTGTTACACTTATAAGAAATCACTCTGGTAGAAAAGCATCTAGAGAGTTCCAAATAAACTCTGGTGCACCCACAAGTATGTGAATACGAAGAGGGCGTGATATTTTCGAACTTCTGTCGCACATAATTTTGCAAAAGCTTGTTGAAAGGAAAAGACCGGTCGACAGAATCAAACGTACTGTTGAAGTCAAGGAACACCAAGACTGAAGGGCGTCTGTATGCACGGCGTTGCTCCAACACTTGAAAGATTATGATGATGTGGTCCAGACTGTCCCTTCCCGGCCGGAATCCTGCTCGTCGTTCTAGAGTCCCCTGTTCACTCGCCTTCGTATGACGGCGTAGATTAACCGACGCACAGAGTCTGAATACGACTGGGGTGAAGTTACTTCTTCTGTGATAGTCACACTCACTGTGAGCACCCTTTTTGAAGATGGACACCAGTATCGACTCAGCCCAGTTGGTTGGGAGGGTCTCTTTCACCTAGGTGGAAGCAAATAAGTTAGGTGAGCACAGACTGAAGACTGCAGTGCTTGCGGACAAAAAATGACTACCTATATCTTTTCCCAAACGGCTTCCACACCATCATCACAAGTGACTGGTGGCTGGCCACACTCTGGAATATGGCCACTGTTAAAACGGTAATGACGACAAAATGGCAGGGTAGACTTTGCACACACTATTTAATGAGGATTGAGGGAGAAAGAAACGATTGTAAAAAGAAGTTGTACCGAAACAAACCATCTTTCCCTCTTGGCCTTCCAATGTACATCTGAAATGAAGCAACTTCTCGATGCCCTCACCATTTAGCAGTGCTCATCACTACGCACCACACTATTGAAGTCCTTGTTTCTGCCGAAGTAACCAAATAATCAATTTTTGTGAAACTGTGTTTAAATTGTCAGAGTCCGCAGTGTTTGGGTGAGTGCATTTCCCATAAGTGGGAAATGAACTGTCTATCATATAAGACAGGTCCCGGGCCATTGAGCACCGTACTCAAATGGCATACTCAAACGATTTATACAAATAGCACATCAGAAACCGATGCGGTCTAACTACGAACCATCATTCCAGCTAGCCATTCTGATGGAGATACTGGACGCAGAGGATAAGACGATTCAGCCTTCACTCCTGATATACAGTAACTTAGAACACAAGTAACGGCTTCCTGAATTTAGGGAAGTCCCATACATATATGAAGCCGCTGTAAATATTGTAAACCGGAATTTTTCACATCGCGCCCTATAAGTCAATCGGCCTGTTTATTCACACGATTGATTGGTCTTTAGCTAGTGGTAAGTTTTTTTTAAAGAAATATCATTTATTCCAGTGGACAAGGTTCTGAGGAACTGAAAATGAGTCCCAATTTTGGAGCATTCCTCACACATACACAAATAGCAGGCAGTATTAGGCCATCACCTATAATCAGTAACCTTAAAAGTAATATCACATGATTCCTTGTTACCTTGCTTGTCTTTCCAAATAGGCGGCGTTTTTTATCATTTTCAGTTAAAGAACAACATAAGTGACACACACCGTCAATGTCAGTCATATAGTTTTTCCTGGTAGGCTCTGGGGATATCGTAAATAAATCTATAATGTTGTGATAGTCTGTAAATCCACTCAATAAGTCACACACGGCAACTTAATTACAGACTTGATTGTTAGCTACTTTCGGGAAAGAGTCACGCGACTGGGATTTTCCTAACAGGAGACAGTCCGAACTGATAACTGAATTGCCAATCTCGGTTGCTAGGCTACTCTATTTTTTGTCTCGCTATTGCATTGCACAGGTCGGGGAATTTGAATGAATTTCACTCAGAAAAAAGGCCATTAACTTGTAACTTTGGAATAACCGTCGTCTCAAAAATTAAGTAATGAATGTTTCGAATGAACAAATGCTAATGGCAGAGAATAAGGCAACAAATTTTTAAGGGTGAAATAAGTAATTTATTGAGTAATGATCAATAAAATAGGAATATTGATACAAACGGAATTTTCGTGCCTTCGCGATTTTAATTTCTATAAACAGGTTAAACGAATTCATCGCTTTTTACAAAAAGAATATGATGCTTCGCGAAATACACTCATTTGCAAACAAATTTGGTTTTGCGAGAGACTCACTTGGAACCCAGGTGAATCTCTCGTTTATGATGTATCTAAACGAGTGATTGAGCTGCGTTCCAGGTGAGTCTCTCGCAAAACCAAATTTGTTTGCAAATGAGTGTATTTCGCTAATTTCGTGCAATTTGGGGCCTTTCCTGTATGGTGTGGACTATCTAGAACGGGTATGTCATGACAGGGTGGCTTTTCAAACAGAATTGGGGTGAATACGAATCCCATTGCTGAAGTATCACCACAAGGACATGTTTGAAACAACAACAATATGGGTGGGGGTCATGCAAATGGAACACAAAAACCGGTTGACAGACTAATTTTTAAGGATGTGGAATTTGGATTTATGTGGACCTGTGCAGTCTTGAAGGGGCTACCCCACTCGGACAATGAGAAAAAATGAGAAAAAATGCGCCTAGCTGATGAGCTCCAAGTAGGGCGAAACCGGTAGTTGATTGACGAGGAATTTTCAGCAACCTTATGAGTAGTGCATTATGTCTAAATATGAAGGTCCAGTCGCTAAAAAGCTATCTAGCTGTAAAATAGAGATGACTACAAAAAGAGTGCTGCGGTTTCCGGTACTGTGAGCATCAGCTCTCAATAGACTGGACCAGAACCATGACGACCAACTGAAGGCTTTTAAAAACCCTCCGACAGCCCTTACCAGGTTGGCGCAGTTCCTGAGCTTCAGTCACTCTTTAAACCTACCTGAACCAAAATTGCACGAAATTCGCAAATCCGATTTTTACGGGAGATTGCGACGTTCAACTGAATGTGCTACAAAAGGGCTGCTCCGCATTTCGGCTAACTTGATTTTGTTGGCAAACCAAGAGATGCTAACTGGGACATGAAGAGGCCTTTGTGTAGCACATTCATTTGAAGAGGAGATCCAGTCGAGTCACCCGTTAACTACAAAACATTTCGAAAACTGTATTTACTTCATGGGTAGTAATAAATCTCTGCGAGTTGTTTTCGTGAATCTCTCTACCATAAGGTGATCTTGAAGTAAGCAGATATCCTACAGTTTCTAGAAGACTTTGTTTGGATTTGAGGTTCTCAGGGAGGTATTATTTCTTTCAGACTCCATTCACCAAGTAACAAGGTTGTTCCCCACGGAAGAACAGAAACCTAAATGAAGCACGGGTTATCTTTGGGATTGCTGAGCATTAAGCTGTAGGTTCTAGTGACAACTATTGATTAAAAACAGGGTTAACACTATGAGGAAAAAATAAACTTTTGGGGCTCAAAAAGGATCTTGATTGGTGCCTTTCCTCTACTCGTCCCCTGAATAGTTTTAGTAATTTCACGCGCAGTGAAACCCTTATCCTCAGTTACTGACGCGCCCTGAAGAGCATTCAGGCTTCCTTGTTTAAGATCGCTCCAACCCGCATGTTCCGTACCTTTTACGTTCTTATGGAAAACAGCGCTCGTTGGTTACTTTAGTTCAATGGGTTGATATTCTGTGGGGTAAACTTATTAGCTTTGAAAAACAGTTGGATTTGTCAAAGATCTCATGAAATGATTCGGTGCAATAGGTACTCAGAGGAGCATTTATCAACCCACTGACGGGTGGACATGCGCTACGTTTTAGGCAGTGCTGTTCTAATGAATGAACGCGTGAATGGGATGGATAGGATTTCCATCTACAGTGTACCTGTGCGATACTGTGCATCAGCGAACAAACCACATGCATTAATTCACAGATGGATTGCCGTTGACGTGTGGTTAACGACTTGGTGTTTCGTCACCATTAGCGTTTCATCAATCTTCACAGCTTCAGTTGTAAGCATTGCGATATTTTCAGAAGTCGGTCAGCGTCACTATTTTCACCTTCAAAGTGGTTGTGCGCCAGAAGTTTAATAGGAAAGATGTTGTATTTGAAAAAAAGCGATTATCTCAAGCACCTTCCTATAATACAACAATGTTACCCTTAGTGATTTGGTGCGCTCATCAAAGTGTGGTACCAATTTTCCCAAGAAAAACGTCCAGAATCTGGAAAAGTGTTAGGTTGGCAAACTGACGGAGATGTCCAAATGCCACAGTTCCAGAATAAGTTTTTTTTTCTGAAAATAAATTAACCATAAGTTCTGCTCACTGTCTGTTCATCAGAGCTACTTGCCTGCTGGTCGGTTTAATGATTCCTTCGTGTGGGTATTATGCCCCAATTAGAGTACCGGATGGTGTGGTCAGTGACCACAACAAATGATCGGTTTACACTGTGCCAAGCCAGTCAGACAACCCTGGTAACTCAAAAAGGGTCGCGTACACGGAATTCGTTGCTTGGATATCATGTCAGACTGGCGTTTACGGAATACATGTAGTTAACAGCAAGCCAAGCCGCTGTTCACAGTGCTTCAGCATTCAAAATTGCAAAATAAACTTTCTGCAAAAGACGGACAAGACTACAAACCTGATTGATCCTTGACGACAATTATCATCACACAGCGTTTTATGAGGAAAATTTTTAGCCAAAGCCAGGGAGCGTATTCTTTATGCTATAACGGGACTGTGACGAGAACCACGCCGGACCGGGAAATGCAAACATAACAACCGTAAAATCCGCGACATCAGGTACAGCGACCAGATAAAAGAATACCGATGACAAGCTCAGGTGACCATAGTTTGTTTAGCGTTTCAGGAAGCAAGTGACTTGGTAGTTAAACATCACAGTGCGTGCCCTCGGGATAAAGTAAAGCCAAGTTTATGAAAATAGAACAGACCATCTAAATGTATTGTCTTTTTTGCACCTTTCACGCCCTTGACCGTCTGTGCTAGTTATCAGCAGTCCATGAATAGCTGTTTTTAGTTTGGCAGGTTTTGTCAGATGAGGGATGTGAAAATATAGGCTAAAATTGATTCGTCCGGACTGAGGTCATCATCTAAAGGTCAAGGTCGACAAAAGAACCAAAATGTCCTCTTCTGGGATTCATGAAATTCGCCAAGTTGAGATTAGTTTCATATTTCATATGGAGCATCTGATAAGCTAGGCTGAAATTATCACTGTATTTCGTTGAATTTGTGGAAATCTCATGAAATTTTTTTCCTCACTTCATCTGGTGCTCAGTGTAGCTGTGAGATAACATTCCGCTTGCTCCCCCTCAAGAGAACAACTTCGGCTACTGTATGCATTTGGCTTTTTACAGTCGGAAAGGGTACTTTTCTCTAAACAACAAGTCACAACTATGATGGACTTCTCCGTGACACAAAGGATGAAATTTCAGGATTCTGGCTTTGAATTTTCTTGGTTTTTCACGAAGCCTTTAACCTTCGACTGCTTGTTAACCTCAGAAGCATGCACGAGTCCAATTATCCCATTGTTGGCCATCCAACAAACAGAATATTTTTAAACCTCACAGTCTTACAACCGAATTTAATTAGCGATTGTAAAATGGGTTCACTCATTTAGAAACTTTCGGATTTCTCAGCTGATTTATTTTTAGAAGCGACAAAGCACATGGGACCTCACCCATGATGCTAATCAAAAGTGACTTTAGTCTCCAACAGAGTGCAATTAATTTAAATGAAATGAAAATAGACAAGCAGTCAGTGATTTTACCTCATAATTAAAAATTCACCTTTATGGCCCTCGTGTTTACACCACAGTCTGATAAAATCGTTCACTATTTTCTTCAGTAAACATCCATTTTTAGTGAAGCGACAATAAAGCAGTCTCGTGAGAAACTTTTCACTCGAGCACTCATTTGTATGCGTGTTTTCATTCTGTCTTGTTGGGGTGAAATATGCTAAAAATAACTGGTTGCTTCTAACCAAAACTGAATTAACAATCTGGATCCACCTTAGGAACGTCTCATATCAACCATAGTTTCCTAATCAATTTCACCTATGCGTCCGTAGAAAATTTGAATATTCCTGAAATATTTCTTTCCCCGTATGAGTTGCTGAGCCCAGATCTGGCAGTCTGTGCAGACAAAGTGGAATATTCTCACTTAACGTTTACGGTAGTATACCGTCTGGTTTGGTCAGAATTAACCCATTACAACGCTCTCATGCGACGGCCCCGACTAAACTGGGTCTAAGCTTAAACTACATTCTGAGCATCACGTGACTATTGGCTGTAGATGCGCAGATGGAATTTTCAATTAGACGCCAATCGACTGCTCCGCGTTTTCGATTATTTTGACGTGGGCACTTCGGCTACTAGTGATCATGTCAGTAGTATCTCCCGGCCGTAATCGAAACTATCCTGAGAATGGACCAAGATAAACAGATCAGAAACAGCGATGTAAAGCTTCTAAGTCTATAGTTTGTGTTTCTCTGGTGTGGTAAACCTCGGTGAATGCTGATATAGATGATATATTATTTCCCAAATACATTTTATGGACATCTGATTTGCAAAATATCGCATTTTTCAGTGTGTGGCTACCTTCGGTTTCCTGTATAATAATTAACCCGCCAAGACAGCCATTAGTTCACCACAAAAATTGATGACAACAGTTTACAATGGGGGTACAGAGGTCCACTTTTTCCCGCTCTAGGCAAAATGTACACACCTTCGTTCAGTTTGAGAGATTAAATCTGTGCAGATGAGTGCGTCAAACTATGTTTGTACGACGTTTTGTCCTGCTCATCAACACATCCGGAAGAGCTAGCTAAGGTTCTTGATAATGTCCAGAGACCCTTACTCTTTGGCAGTTATGTGGTATGTTGAATCCATGTGAATTCCTCTTCTCTTGGTTCGGATTTTTCACACTTAAAACAGTATGCTGGATGTAATTTCTGTGTCATTATCAGGCGTGTGTCTACCGCACACATCAAGGTGGGAGAAGCTAGTAAGCAGTTTCACATGACCGTTACCTGAGCTGCCCGAATGCTGGTTTGTTTTGTCGTGGCCACCTATCGTCCAGGTGGAACTAGAGTCGGTTGAAAGGTCAAATATCTACCGAAATACACTCATTTGCAAACAAATTTGGTTTTGCGAGAGACTCGCCTGGAACCCAGCTGAGTCTCTCGTTTTTTATGTCTCCAGGCAACTGAATGTGCTGTACCAGGCCGCCTCATGTTTCAGTTGCGCCTACCTGATGAGCCCCAAGAAGGGCGAAACCGGTCATGGGCTATCGAAGAATTTTCAGCAACCTTATCAGTAGCGCATTACGAATATGTCAAATATCTACCCTTGAAAAATACTAGGCGCAGTGGAGGCTAGACATTTAGAGTATGGCTAGGTTTGTGAATACAGTGTAGCAGCATTCTCACAGGTAAAACACTTGCTTCCAATCCATGTTGCGTCGATTCGCTATCCTAGTATATAGCAGCAAGTAACACGGAGAGCCTCAGAACGGATGTCGTTGTAGTACTAATTTTATCCCCTACGTGTTGTACAATGAAACAAACATCAAACAGTAATTTTTCCCATCCTCATGTTCACATTCCTAATCCAGAGCAAACTTCCGGGTTGACAGAACCGTCCTGATGAATGTGCTCCTTGCAGATAAAACATGTCTGATTCATTCTCAGTTCTCACACCTACAAAGAATTGTGCTCAACTAACGCTGGGCAAAATTATTCCAAGGTAGAAAACAAATACTGTGAGCAGAATCAGAGGCCTGGCTGAAAATCATGATGAATGGGGGCACAATTGGGCTTCCAGCCCGGTGATCTGTGTTCAGAAACTGACTGGAACGATAGATACCGTTGGGCAGGTGCCATGTGACGGGTAAATGATTTGGTTCGGACATGATTTTCAGTGGATGGTGTCTCCTGTACAGTCCTGGAGGCAATTCCTCCTTTTCCACTTCTTACGCCTAAATTTTGCGCAGAAGTCAGGAGGCGGGTAAGAGACCTAGATTTGAGAGTAGTTTGGACAAGGCAGTTCAAAATGTCGTCTAACTCGCTTCACTGAATAATCTGAGCGGTTGTCAGACCGTCACCGCAGGACTTCCAACTATCCTGGTTGATTTCATTGCCCAGAAATGTTTCAAGTGGCTAAAACCTGTTTTCTCACACAAGACGTGTGATGTGTTTGCTTCACTTTTGAGCTTTATACATGTTTTGTCAGTTATCCTGTGGAATAGTTTGAAATACTTTGGATCATACACTGACAACTTCAAAGCAAATATACTGCAATGTCTCGTGGTTCGGCCTTTTTGTAACACACTCAGCTGAAGAGGGATTCAGCTGGGATTCAAATGAATCTCCTTTGAAAACCACATTTGTTTACCAGTGAGTGTATTTGCCAAATTTCGTCCAATTTGAGCTCACCTAGAACATAAGGTTGACGAAAATTGGAGACTGCGTTCACCCGATGAATCCCACGAAAGGCGAAACTGGTGCTAGGTTGTCCAAGAGCTTTCAGCTACTTTATGAGTAGTTCGTTCGTAACGTACAAGGTATCTGGTATCGGCAACGATTTATGTCAGACAGTTTCATCCGCAAGTATTTTGTTTTCGACGGAAATTTCTCCACTGGACTTTGCGGTTCAAAACAACTCTGCACTAATCAGACGGGTTTCTTTGTGCGATAGGGGAACGGTAAATATCAGGATACATTTAGAATGCGTTTTGATAACACAGGCTTTAGCAAGTTCCGTTGAAGCGCATTTAGCAAACAACCAGTTCGGAGCGGCACGGTTTACCTCAAGATCGATAAGGATGAAACCCCACGCTTACAGCTGCTTGTTCACTCTAACATCTGCCTACATCTCTCACTTCAAGACCCTCGCAGATGACGAAACGTTTGAGCATTAAAATCAACCTAATCTGGAAGAATGTACATTTCTTACTGGAGCTGCTGTATCGAAGAACCGCCGAAAACTGCAGATTCGAAGAGATGTCAAAAAAGGAAAAAAGCAATCCAGCTTGGCAGCTAATGGGTGTTTTTGGATTAGAAACTTGCTTATTGGATTGTTTTGATGGTTTACCCTATTAATTTGAAGAGTACTGACAACGTTCCTCCCAACCCTGGACCTTTGGGCAAATTTTTTGGACAATCGCATCAGGTGAAGAGAATGTTCTTCAAATGGTTGAAGCAACGACTTAGAACGTTTCCGTCTGTCTAGAAACTTACAGACTCTACATTTTGGCCACGATCTTAGCCTGTCTATCCTGCGACTCCAAAACAAAGTGGACAGGTTTATACGTAATGCACTACTTATAAGGTTGTTAAAAATTTTTCGACAACCCATGAATGGTTTCGCCCTTCTTAGGGCTCATCAGGTAGTCCTGGAAACATCACAGACGAGAGATTCAGCTGGATCTCTCGCAAAAACAAATTTGTTTGCAAATGACTGTGTTTCGCTAAAGTGAACAGGTCTTACCGTGCAGAAAATGTATGCTTAATGGTCGATGAAGAATTACTTCTAAAAAGATAGACAGGGATACTTTTGTATAGGATTATTACTTGCTATTCTGCTTCAGTTAACCAGAATTGCACCTAGCACAATCCCAGTTTACTCCTAACTTAATTAAATTTCGCCCTAACGGACACTAATACGGTTGACTGGCTTGTCGCAAGAGTTGCACCATGAAGAAGAATCCGAAACAAATCCTGACGTCAAGCCATCGACATTTGACAATTTCTGCACAAGTTACTGCACCTGAAAAACAAACTGAATGCGTTCAACCTAACTGGAAAAAACACGAGTCCTTCCAAATTTCGCTTCGATTTAAAATCCGCAAATGATTACATATGCAAGGACAAAGAATGTTTGATGAAATATGCAAATAAAACGCGGATTGTCTGGGAACAAAGGGCTGATTCTCTGCGTTACAAAAGTCGGAAGTCGCAATTTAGATTTCACTGAAAACCCGACAATTGTAGTTTAGTACTTTCTTGAAACGGTGAGGGCCCCGGTATCATTCTTTTCTTCTGTTGGGATGACATTTGAAATATACTTCGAACAAGGTCAGTCAGCTTGATTTTATTTGTTGTCACGTGTGGTCTTAGGTCAAGCTCGGGTTCCCCTACCTAGTGGATTCGCAGATATATCGATATAAGCGCTAACAAGTTCGGCTCTTCCGAATTGATGACTTTGGTGCGTTCAACGTGTGCTGCTGGTGGGGCAGTGGAAACACGTCGCCCCGCATGTCATATGCACAGTTCTCGAATCCCTGCATGGTTAGGGATATGCACTGTTAATGAACCCTAATAAGCACGAAACTCGAACCTAGTGCTTTCTTAGCTTCGATGTGGACTCACAAAATTAATTACGCTTAGAGAGAAGGAGAACTGTTCAAACGTGAGTGAGGTGTATGTGGATTTCACGTTGACTGCTGTGCAAATATGACAAAACCTCTCCATACAAGGCCCATTAGCAAAGGAATGACTGATCCCCTGGTTTTAGGCTGCCTGTAGGATAATACAGAAGTTGTCATGGAAGTCGCAGTCAAATGTTTGATTTTGTTAAAAAGAAAACGTGTGAAATACGGACCACAAATAGACAGGAAAACTTAAACAGCTCAGAAGATGTCCGGCACGGTAGAAATTTGGTACGGAGTTCCGGTCACGTCAGTCCGTAAACTGAGCAAAAAACCAGTCAATTATTAATTGAGGGTTCACGAACACACACAAAAGAACATGCATAAGAACAACGGGGCCTGCATAGTGACAATGCAATTCAGCATGGCGGGAGTTTGGGATCTATTCTAGATAAGCCCCGCCAAAAAATTAATCCCCGCCATCCAAAAAAGATTGCAAAAATGAGGATATGTAATTTGTACTATTAGTTTTTACTGAAGAGGGTGAAATTGGGACATGTCATTAATAATTTGCATGAAAAGGTCCGTTTTTCGGTACCTTTGCCTCCAAACGACCTCACACAAGTAGCTGTCCACTAAAGATCGGTGTGTGCAGCATTGGC
The DNA here is from genome assembly GCA_004794785.1 of Opisthorchis felineus. Classification (NCBI taxonomy): domain Eukaryota; kingdom Metazoa; phylum Platyhelminthes; class Trematoda; order Opisthorchiida; family Opisthorchiidae; genus Opisthorchis; species Opisthorchis felineus. The sequence continues at coordinate 559,347 of SJOL01000719.1, read as the reverse complement.
GTTTATTCTGCATCTTGTAGACTTGCCAAACAGATTCGATGGTTTGTATGTGAGCTCCAGTCGTTGGATCCACAAAGTTTTCGGTATGATTAACCGTTTCATGAATATAATTCATGTCAATCATCGTTTCAATTCCTTGGTATGATGCCCACGTATCGGAGATGATGATTGAGCTGGGAGCGACGCAGGCCTGGATTGTGTCCATCAAAGTGGCCGCAGTTCGATCTGGCACTGCATACGTGAACACCTGTTTAGTTTCCCGGCAGATCCCTCCGGAAATCCACTGCTTGGGAAGGACTCGCCCTGCGTGGTTTTTACGGCGAGATATTAGCGTTTCATTGACCTCGACGTGTAGACCTGGGCCGCCGATAACTGTTGGAGACTGCAAAAGCCGCCAGGCTCAAACTTTGCGAAGAAAGTTCTTCCAGTCAATAGAGATCGTGTGGCTTATAGATAATTCCTCTGAGCAGAATTTGATTTTTGCCAAATATTTGGACCAGCAATAAATGAATAGAATTGCAGTCCTAAACTCCATCCTAGACCGCTCCAGCCAAGTTCCCTTTCGAAGACCGATTTCTTGCCGACACTGTCGGGCATTACACCTCCACCTGTTAGAAACAGTTGAAA
>SJOL01000719.1:508537-551931 GCA_004794785.1 Opisthorchis felineus | reverse complement strand
TCATCATCATCATCATCATCATCATCATCATCATCATCATCATCATCATCATCATCATCATCATCATCATCATCACCATCATCATCATCATCATCATCATCATCATCATTATCAGCTGTAAGAACCGCGTAATTGTCGTACAGTGGTTATAGCTGCAACAGTTTCGTTCACCGATGGTTTGGGGAGGTAGGGTAGGTAACTGCGCATTGGAGGCAGGAGCTGATAAATTGGTGCGTAAATACAGGACTGTTAGGTGGGGGTTGGGAAGGGAGCTACGCATTGAAGGCAATAGCTTGGATGCACGACCGCCATTGAGGGCGCGACTGGGCCATATCTGACAGTGTCTCTAACCATTGATGGAGAGTAACACTGTTACACAAAGTTGAAAACCTCTGTGCGTAGTAGAAAGTGGCTAAGGGGTATTGTATCACAATACCCCGCACCGAGAATCTCATTCACAGAGCATCTGACCGTGTTTTGGGCTCACAATTTGAATACACTTAGATCGATCATGTAGGACTTTCGATGCTGCCGATGACTGCAGTACCATACGTCTGTAAAACTTTTAGATGAATGCTGAGATTCTGGCAAATAAATTAGAGGTTTAGTGCTTTCACAAGGGATGGGTCTTCCGCGTTCACCATACAAGCAGATGTGTAACGTACAGTCCATAATGTAGGGTATAGAAAATGAGCTAAACGAAAGCGTGGGGGGTTGCAGTCAAAAGCATGTGCCTGAAGATCCGAGCTGACATAAATGAGTTCAATGGGGAGGCTGGAAATGCGATACCTGGTAGTCCTTGCAAAAGTTTCCCTTAATCTTGATCTTGTAAAGACTGCACGAATTAATTTTCTGAGCAAAGCCTTCTCACGAGCCGTGAGTTCAGAGGGACCGGTGGACGGAAGTTTGCTAGCTTTAGAAGTGAGTTCAGGTGAGCACGGTATCTCAGGCTGGACCGTCACTATGTGAGAAAAACGAAGAGTCATTTGTTCTGACACCTTCTGTCCCCGATCAGACGGAAAGTACAAACAATTTGGTGTTTGATAGTTTGAGTTGGGGTTGGATTTTCGATAACCATGTATGGCCTCCGAAGGTGCACGCAGGGTAAATAAACTCTCCAAACCAAATTGACTGAAAGTTGTATATTCTTTCCAACTTAATAAACGGTAACTTTTCGGTATCACAGATTTCGTCATCACGGGGACGAACTAGTTGTCTGTCAACATCACCCGTGTTTTTCTCATTGTCTGAGTGGGGTAGCCCCTTCAAGACTACACAGCTTCACATAAATCCAAATTCCACATCATTAAAGATTAGTCTGTTAACCGGTTTTTGTGTTCCATTTGCATGACCCCCACCCATATTGTTGTTGTTTCAAACATGTCCTTGTGATGGTACTTCAGCAATGGGATTCGTATTCACCCCAATTCTGTTTGAAAAGCCACCCTGTCATGACATACCCGTTCTAGATAGTCCACACAAAATAGGAAAGGCCCTAGAGTTGAGTTTCGTTCTTCTAGAAGCTCAGCATTAGTGCATATCCTTGACTTGAACTCCGGACGTCTGATTTACGAGGGGTGCATGTTAATACCTGCATTACCACGCCTGGCCAGGCAAACATGTTCACGTCGGAGCAATGTGATTGGTTAGTCCAGCAACTGGATCGATGACCGACAAGATTCTTCGATTAACCTACGCGTCAGGACTTCCAAGTCAGGCAACACCAAGGACACATGAAGGTTGCGGGACAGTTCTAAATAGGATCTGTGAAATTTGCCTTCACAAATTCTAGTCCCCCAACTTACTACAAGGAACAGCAAGAAAGAAAGCATTAAGCACTGTTTCCAGTTTAATGTGCTCCGTCTTTTATCAACTCGTTACACACTATGGAGGCAGAATAGCACAAAATGAGGAATAACACTGGAAGATGAATGTGTCCTTCAATCTTCCATTTTACAGATTTTCATGTGATGACCTCCACTGCTCAGCAGTTTTCATCTATTTAGATAGGTGTTCCTGTCATTCGTGTGGGGCCCAAAACCAACTCCATCAATGAAACCTGAGTCCATGGGCCAAATATTTTGATCAGATGATCTTCAGCAGATGCTGCTAAGATGCAGCCTAATGAAACGGGGAGACAAAACGCCTGATTTAGACATGTGACCGTGTCCCGCTGCCAAATCACATGAACTTTTGTGTACAAGGTCTTGACCAAAATCGGATAGCACAAAGCTTTAAATAGCAAATACAAATAAACTGCCTGAAGATGTCAGTTGGAAACCAAAAAAAAGAACGTGCAAGCCACCTTCCGGTGTATTACGGTGCGTGCTGAAAACCGCACTGGGCTACACTTTGCGTGACTGCATGTAAACATGTTGGTTTGAAAAACTGACGGTTTCAGAATAACAGCTAATTTTTGTTCAGAAACTTGGAAATCCATGATAAATGCATTTTCTTAGTGAGCTGATACCTCTTAGCTGGGCTCGAAAACGAAGAGCGGTAACATCAATCCACTGATCATAAGATCTCTTATGGGTGCTTGAATATGTGGTTGTTTTCAACAAGACTAGGCATAAATGAGTTTCGAATTTGCTGGCACCTAAGAGGTAGACGTAGATGGGATCGGTCACGTGACAACTTGATAATCAGTGACCCACTGCAGACATTGGGGGCGCCAGTGAGCAGTAGTTGGGCAGCTGATAAAATGGACTTAAGGGACTTGAGCTCCTCAAGCTAACGGTGATATACTCACTGTCTGGTCGTAGAGCGACACCCTTTTCTGATGAGCATAAAACTGGAGCAATCCTTTCCGTTGCACTTGATAAGAGCGTCTACACTGCGTCCAAATTGGTGGTAGTAACGAACAGCGTTAGCAGAATAAAACGCATCAACAGGGTAACCAGTAAAGTAAAGCTATTTACCCACTCATGTCATTTCTGCTGTCCTGTGGTTGAAGCCAGCTTGAAATGGTGTCATCTGGTCGCTAAGTAAGAAGTGTTCTTTGCGAAAGAGGCGATACTGATTTCCTGAGATTTTATATATGGACAACAGCGGATTTGTGTCAATGACTGTGTTTGTCCTTACTATTCAACAAAGATTTAAAATTTTGCTGCAGTTTTATAATGGAAGCATGGGCTATTTCCAAAACATTTAATGACATGAGGATCTTTGCCGTTGCGGCAATACTGAGCGTTGTTCGGATAGGCCAGGAAAACCTGCTGGCTTGAAGTAATCCACCAGTCAACTTGGGATTATGTGGCTCCCGAACAGACTTGTAGTGAATCTGAGTAAGAAGCCGTATCAAAAGTCATCTTTGGATTATGTGAGGGGCGTTGTTCTGTTTAGACATCCCATCCTCATGTATGCTGATGGCAGCAAATGACAAAATTATGCATTCCCTTGCCTTGGTTTTCTTGTCAATTTCCAATTAACCATTCATTATTCATTATCACTAATGTACGCATCACTCAGTAACACTAGAATGCCTCCGATTCAATTACCAGGATTTGTGAGAGTGTGCGAGGCGCGTCAAAAGTGTACAAACCGGCAAAACTCCTCGGCTAACATAAAACTGTATGGTGTGTCCAAAGAGCATCTACTGTTTTCGACTAGATCAACCTCCCGTCACATGGAGTCATTGAGGGAGGCATTTCATGAAACACACTCATATCGATCAACCAGATAGGAGAACACCACAGGCATAACATAAACAGTCGATTTAATCCTGAGCTGCTCGTTCCGTTCCGTTCCGTTTCCTGGGGGTTAGCTTTCAGTCTTCCTCTCCACTTGTTTGAAATCCCCTATTTTATACTGACCCACTCAGTATACAAATGTACTACAAACCTGAGTTGATGGAATGAAAAGGGTGTGTCAGAAGTTCACTCATACACTAATTAACAAGACAAAGAAGTGATGTACAAAGGTTTCAAGGAAGAAAGTTCAAAAAATATCATCAAACACTCCCTCGCTAATAAGGTATCAGAGGATGTTCCTGTAGTTTTGTAGCCGTTGGTGGTTGAGTAAAGTAATATTTATGTAAAGTTTCACAGTGTTCTAATAGGTCGATTATCGGTGAAAAACGTGGATTTTGCTCCGAGGCTTATTTTTGTGAATATACATGTATATGTGGTATACATAATATAGTGTGGTCGGCGAGCTAAACCACCTCCTCGTGGTGCCGACTGGGTAGCCCGAACGTCAGTCTGAGTGAGCTAAGAGTTAAGCAACTCCAGGCAGGGCTAACTACCCTGTTTGGTTTCAATGTGCTGGTTACTCCTGACAATGTACAATATGAATCATCTGGCGCCTCCGCACCAGTTCCAACCACTACACAGGAGAGACTCGTGGGGCTCACGTGTGAGGAATGTGGCAAGTGCTGCAAATCGAAGGCTGGCTTGGTAGCCCACCATCGAGTTCACGACAGTGAAAGTGTTTGTACGAACGTGGTCACCCAATTGGCCTGCGCTGATTGTTCCCGCCTTTTTCCGGCGAAGATTGGCCTGAGTCAACATCGCCGGCACGCACACCCCACCCAGCATAATGCCGATGAACTTGGCCGAGTGACGCATTCCGGTACCCGCTAGTCCCAACAATAGTCACAATCGCTCTTACGCCTGGCTAACAATTCATATCTGTCTTGTGACACGCAAACCGCACTTAGTGCGAGATTGGAGCAGTATTTTCCTGGTCGATCGTCTATCAGCATCAAAACCAGGTTACGAGTGCTTAACTGGCAAGCACAACAGGACGAATTATCTTCTGGTGGCCCTGACCAAACCATCGATCTAATAGCGGCCTACTTGTCAGAAGCTGATGACTATAGCGTCTGGTTTAAACAAACCGTGGATTGCGCCGTGTTACTCTGGAAATCCCATGCTGACAGTTCGCTTGCTAGTGTTCACCTTCTGGCATTTGCCCGAGGGTTGCAGTCGGGCATCATTACACCGGAGCAAGCCCTGTCGCTTCTGGACCTCCACGCCTCCAGGACATTTCCACACACCTGGAAAACTCTATCCCGACACCGTCGTCAGCTAGCTCATCGGATAGCCGGCTAAGTCGCGTAGTAGTACCATCCGATTGGAGCTTGATCGAGCCAATTACAGTAGATGAAGTCGGTCGTACGATCCGTTTAATGGGCAATGCCTCCCCAGGCCTGAACAAGCTCACGCCCAGGATGCACCGCCGGTTCAATGCCAACGAGCTCGCTGCGTATTTCAACTTACTCTTATTATCTGAAGATTGTCCCCTACATCTGTGTCGTGCCCGTATTACCTCAGTTCCGAAGGTCCCAAATCCGACCTCACCGGATCAAATGAGACCGATCGCCGTGTCATCCATTCTTGTCCGATGCTTTCATAAGGTGCTTGCTGATCGCTGGAGTCGTAGATTGCAACTGCCCTCACTCAAGTTTGCATTTCTACATCAAGACGGTTGTTGGGAAGTCACACCGCTGTTACGCACTGCTTCGTCGCTCTTTGGCGACTGCTTCTAACCTCAGCTTGGCGTTTGTTGATATCTCGAAAGCGTTTGATTCGGCTTCGCATGACACAATCGTCAGATCTTCTGATGCGTTCAGAGCACCGCCAACCCTAGTTCGATACATCGCACAGCCCTATGAGAATGCTGCAGCGGTTTTCTCCAATTCCGTGGTTCACTGCCGCAGAGGTGTGAGGCAGGGAGATCCACTCTTCCCATTATTGTTCATCATGGCAATGGATGAGGTTCTTGGATTGTCGATGTCACAACTGGGATACCAATTCTATGACACCCTAGTGGAATGTTCTGCCTTTGCTGACGGCTGGGTTGTGTGTGCAGAAAGTCAGGCTCGCTTTAAAAAGAAGCTTGAAGCTGCTGCGGTCGAGTTGGGAAGAGCTGGTATGAAGATAAACGCCCGAAAGACGAAAGCGATGGTGATTTGTGGGAACAGGAAACATCGGGCGACAGCAGTCTCAGTTGAACCATTTTGCTTCGCTGAGGAACTCATCACTCCTCTGGGTCCGACAGACACCGTAACATATTTGGGCATCCCCTTTACTTTCAAGGGGAAAGGGGTCTTCAACCACCGACATCGGGCGCTCAAACTGCTTGATGAGGTGACGCGTGCTCCATTGAAGCCGCATCAAAGAATGGAGATCACGAGGAGCTACCTGATACCGAGGCTAACATATTTGCTTGTGCTCGGCCAAGTCCACCGAAACACGCTCAAAAGGTTGGACAACTACATCAGGCAATCTATTCGTGGCTGGCTACGTCTACCGAAGGACACCCCGATCAGCTACATCCACGCCGGTAAACAACATGGGGGACTTGGTATCCCAAATCTGAGTGCAACCATCCCGATGCAGCGGAGAGCGCGTATGGAAAAGCTCCTTTCTACCCAGTACCGAGTACTACGCAATGTGGTCAACGATTCCGCATTTGGCAAGATTGTTCGGGATCTCAGCCTTCCGATCCGAGTCCAAGGTGCATGCGTACACATCAAGGAAGAGCTGGTGGCTGTTTGGGTTGATACTCTGCACAACAGCGTTGACGGTCGTGGTTTACAAGAGTTGGTCGTTTCGCCTCTTTCTACTCGAGGGCTTGTATTTCCATAACGAGTGTTTCCTCGGATATTTATCCGCGGTATCCAGCTCCGATGCAACCTGCTCAGAACGAGAGTTAGAAACCCTCGGCATGGTCATGGTGGCCAGACGATCTTATGTCGTGGAAACTGTGGCCAACCGGAGAGTTTGGTGCATATTTTGCAGTCCTGCTGGATCACGCATGATGCCAGATGTGCTCGTCATAATCGGGTTGCAAGGGAACTCGCAAAGCGTCTCCGTCACCTGGGCTGCACTGTCCTTGAGGAGTTGAGAGCACCTACTTCGATGTCATTCATCAAGCCTGACCTAATCGCTGTTCGGGAGCGCCGAGCAACTGTGATAGACGTCAGCATAGTCTCGGATGGGCGCGGAGTGACTGTGTGGAATGAGAAGAAGCAGAAGTATGGTGCTGATGAATATTCCCTCGCCATAATCTCAGCCCTACGTGCAATTGGTTGTGATGTCGACTTTTTGGTCCACCAACCGATGATCATCTCTTATCGAGGTATCTGCTTTCCTCAATCCGCCAAGGCTGTTATTGGACTGGGCCATCCTAAGGTCACAGTCAGTGACTTGTGTTTGCTTGTCATTGTGGGCACCCAGCGTACTTACGACACATTTATGCGTGGTACATGGCGTTGAGTGTACATTCTTGCCATTGAATCTCATACCAGACTCAGTATGACCGACACTTTGTGCTTGATGTGCGAGTCTTGACTGTGCTAGCGCTTACCGCGCCTTGAATAGGATTCAGCATTGTTTGTCCTTTCTTCGGCTGTTGATCTTTACACGCGTGTTTCCATACCAAAATTCTTACATACGTTGGGATTCATCTTATCTGACTGGAACTGTTGGTGGTCTGACTTCAAAAGAGACGTTTCTCTTCTCTTTTACCTCATATTCTCCTGTAACCCTTCCACATTCACCAATTGCATTTACGTTTTATGTCTGTGTTCATGCTCTTCAAGAATAAACGATGGTAGTATAGTATAGTATAGTACATAGTATATATGTAGTCGATTTAGAACAGAAAATGGGTAGCGCAAATAGTGCGGTCGATGGTTCAGATATTCCCTGTGCTTGGCAGTCGGACTGCAGACGTTTCATCGCCAATCGTGGTGAAATCATCACCCGGTTTGTTGGACAGCACTGTGTGCTATTCGGATGGTGCGCATTTGTGCAGGCCTTGCCTCTAAGATTGAGATCACTTCGGTCCGTTTTCGTAAGTCTGACCTGGAACTGAAAGCCTTTGAAATACCTGCTCCCAACGTCATGACAGCCCAGCTTGCGCTCGAGTTCATTGGTAGCAAACAGAGTGGTCTTCATTATGACTAGCGTATGACCACTGTAGGTCCATCCCATTTGAGGCAACATGAACTGGTCGGATTCAGAGCGCCACCAATTAATTCCCTGGATCAACGAGAGGTTGTTTCCTGTAGAACGAGACAATTTTGTATGTAAATTAGACAATAAACGGGACTTTACATCGCCAAAACAGCAGCTTCTTTAGAAGGCATATGATGGTGTGTATCAGTCTTCAGGACTGCCCTCATTTTTGTATCGTCGTCAAAAATTTTTTGGATTCAAGGGTTTTGAACTGGCTTCTTTTCACAGTGATGATATGGCCGTCGCGCTCCTGAGGAACCACTTCTAGCAATAATCAACCCCCTATGGGCCCTTTTGATTGTTCCACCGAAGCATATTTCAGCTAATGAGTTGTCCTCAGGAGAAACTACTTCCCACAAAATACCTTAATAAGGGTTTTAATGATCCAATAGGTCTCTTTTGAGGTTTGATGCTCTAAAAGGACGGGGTACAACAGTTTTGATGAACTACTAGGCGTTGCCAACAAAATGCAATACTTTGGCACGATATCCTGTACTGGCACCCAAGAGGCGCCATCGTCTGATCTTCGAAAAAATGTTTTCGTGTTTCATACGTTACATGTACATGTTTGCATGTATGGCTGGATCGGAATGGCACCGCAGTTCTATGTACGTATCGAAAAATACACATGTAAGTTGCGGCGCGCGAGCTGTTACGCGCCATTTGGCGGGAACTTTACTGCAATGATGCCACCCCACATTGTTGAATTTGTATTGTGCAGACATACATTGTGGGGAATGTCTAATCCCTATTTCACCCGGCGAATTTTAAATGTTCGAACTACTGAGGGGGAGGTCGTGGGTCTATTGGAGCTTCGTGAGATATACACTGCTGATGATTCCCAATGCGGATGAAACAGCTGCCCAATGCTTCTCGATTGGATGATATCTTCACTAAGAGACATACAAGCCGTGGCAGTTGGCTTCATGTACTATAAAAGTAGTGACTTCCGTCTGAAAAGCGGCTCATCTTTGACAACCTCGCAGTTTTATAATGTTAGCGGAAAAATTCACACACGTGTGACAAACTGCTTGTGTGGTCCGTATAAGCGGTTGACCACAGGAAAGACAACCTCGACTGAAACCACCTGCACTGTTCCTCGTAAGCGATGTTTGCTCGGTGAATGAGAGGTGGTATTAAAAATGTCACTTAACGATACATGTTAACACAAAAACCTAAGTCACTATTGCTGCTTAACCGGAAAATACGTATTTAAACAAACCAGGAAACCAAACCATGAAACGTAAAAAAAGTAAAGTTTTCCTCATACAGGCGGATACCTCACAAGACCGCTCAAAGGTAGACCTTTCTGCTAGAAGATTTCCTCTTATTGGACTAGGCCAATGACGCCTACTTCAGTATGCGGGCAGAAAGTTGTCTTACCTGAGGACAAATCCTTTTAAGGGGAGGGAAAATCTGCGGCAAATTTTGAAAACAATCTTGAAAAGTTGTCCGATTTCGAATGCAGAAAAGTGTAAGGTAGTCTACCACCAGAAGTGTAAAACTCCGAAAAACGAAGTGACCAGCTAGTCGACAATCAAACCTGATACACAGGTACACTGTTTTATGCGATTCACAATGAACTTAGAACCAATAGCTTTAGTGTTCGTTTATTGTCTGGGTGGTCCCGAACATCAGTTCCGACGGTCCCGTTAGTCGGCTCAGCTTATTTTCTGGTCGCTTGGAATACCTGCTTTGTAGGAAATAATTTGTAACGATACATTGTCTTGCCTGTAAACAGAGTACTCCACCTGCATTCATTAAAACAAAAGCTTAGAACTGATTGTACTAAAGTTGACGGTTGTGGTCGACAAAAGTCTGTTTTTTCTCGGAACAGTTGACCGGAAAATTTGGCAAAGCAAGCATCCGAACCTTATCTGGATACATCTGCGTTGCAAGTAACTTACGCGCTATCTGTGCAAGTAATCGCTTGAATTTCACGGCCGTTATCATGACAAAACTGATTTAAACTGAGGCACAGTTGTTTCCACAATGAACCTTTAAGCAAGGCAAAAACCCAGCATACAGAACCATTTAGAAAAATCGATTTTGCCAACCATCCGAAACAATATGACAAGTTAATTGGAACTAAGCTGGTCCTAATTTACCTTGCTGGACAAACCGGTGAAACAAGTAAGCTATCGAATTCGAAATCTGTTTCATTCCCAACCAATTGAATAAAAATTGACGTTGTTAAAAAACGAGAGCACGTTCCCAAACTTGAACTAAATAACGACAGCGCCTGTCCAACTATTTTTCCGTTCGTGGCAGTGTGACTCCCTCACCATGGCTTGTGTCACGAAATTCGTTTTCGTAGGTTTTGGAAAAACGACCTAATTTCTCAGATACATCAAGTAAGAAGCAGTCCTTCCCACGCTGCTGCGTTCTTCCAAGAGCTTCACTACTGGTCTACGATAAACTAAATGAAACGGGAATTGCAGGGCAAGAGTCTTTTCACTTCGTTGTCGACACCCAGTTGTTATACTTAAAACGGAAGTGCATTGCAGTCACTCTATAACCCTATTTAACGATAGGTGAATGCCGTAAATAGATTTTCAAACGGTCTGTCGTCTATTCATTTACAAAGAATGAAATTAAACATTCGCGTTCATTCTTCAAGGTGAGAGAAGAAACAAACAAACTAGTGTCTACTGGCAACAACATGGATTTTGTAAAGCATCCGGCGATGACCACACCTATTAGATGGGGTTGCTTCAGAACCCTAGTCTTTCAGAGAATGTGTCGTAAAGAGAAGACTTACCGCACTGCTCTCCAGTTAATTCTAGAGTCTTCACTTTTCATGTACCAACAAACTGAACTCTTAGTCATCGTTATGGCAAATTCTTGAAAAAATCTTGCATCTGGAATAGATTCCACACTTGTCTGAAAGGTAGTGCACACACTCCTAGTGAATTGAATTGAATTGAATTAATTGTTGAATCTTTCAAAAAGGCCGACACGACATACAGGGCGTCTCGGCATTCACAGCCTCCATGACAGAATAATGTCCTGGTTTTGTGTTCCTCAAAACCCGCACGATTGAATAAGTATATTTTGATTCGGCTCATTTTCTAACACAGTTCCCACCATCTGCAGCCCAATTTCCACCGATTCCGTCTTTTTTGTCTTCAGAAAACAGTTTTGTAACATGTTTCGTAACATGTCTGCTGGCCGCACATTCGATTGTTTGTGCATTGCAGGTCGATTACTTGACAAATTTCCGCTTAATGTTTCCTCGTTTGCTGTGACCATCTGGGTTAGCGTGCACAAACGAGGGAACGAGCAAAGGAGTCCAAACGCAGGCACCGCCGCTGTCGACTGCCCCGCTAGCAACGGACGTAACAGATAGTAATCAGATTATAACGTGATCTTCCTGAATCCGACAGGATTAGATGGCAACAAGCCAACAAATTGACAAATAATTTATTACTCCTCATTAAAGTCAGGGTTCACAGAAATCACAAGGAGAACGCATAATCTCTTTCCGGTTGGGCGGAACGGGGACCCAAGCGAAACAGACTTAGTAGTCCAGTGTTTACATTGACCAAAATGGTTCTGCTCCTGAGTTCAGTGAATGCGGCCAAGCCACAACATTCGAAATCGTCATCGTCTTAGGTTTCCATGAATGATATTCATCAACTGTTAACAGAGGATACGTAGATGACAACAGTCTATTTCATTTTTACGGTGGGCTGAGTCATTCGGGTGATAGAAGCTAAATCAGAGATCCGGTTTGATTTCTTGAGGATACAGGTTGTCGTAAATCGTGCGCAGCCACCCAACACAGCTGGTCCTTAGTATGCAGTGGATGAATTAGTCTTAACCTGTGTGCTACTTACTTGGAGTTAGAGAGCTTTTTCATATGTAAAACAGACGATTTGGTGGAGCCTGATGCTCAACCGCATATCACAGATGGTCGCTGGACCAGCGAATTAGGCTACAAACTCTTACCTACTAATCAAGTCGATATGATTACCTGAGCTACTATAGCGGTTTTCAGGTCACAGATGCCAGTTGATGAACCAGGTTTTAATCGAAGCTCTCCGGACTTAAGTCGTATGATTCCATCTTCGATATAACATGTCAACGGCTGTGCCCTCCTATTCAGAACTTGTCCGAGAATACCTACGGACCTAATTCTGGCTGGATGGTGCTGAAGTAAGTACAACCACCTCCAAGATGAGCAACTCCGAATAAGAGGTCATTGATTTTCACCAAGTCGTTCAAAACAGCGTCAAGGACGCATGAATTAAACTCTAAAAGTACCAGTTGTTGGCCTTAGAACTGACTCGCCCTTAAACAATGGCAACCCAGTTTGTCGTTCTCCATGTTTTGCCTCAGTCTCCTCATACTTACCGTTGTAACAGGCTGAACGGTCGTGTAACTCTGTATCGTTCCCTTGGCTTCCAGCTCCGCCCACTGTGGTATATCAAAAGGCACAGTAGCGTTAGACAGTCCTTTATAGAGACAAAGAAAGATCATTACACCTGTATTTATAGGGTAGTCACCGAATGTTCCACAAGGTCGCGCTAGAATCTCTGTAAGGTAGCGAGAAGTGTCGAGCCAAAGATCCTCGATACAGATTGGCTGGTATTCTGACCAATCAGGGTATGCCTTCGTTTGGTCCGTAGCCCGAATGCGACACATCCGTCCAGTTGGTGATGTTCGGTTACTAGGGTCGAACACTTATTCACCGGACACTTATTCACCAAATGTTAATCTTTCTCAACGTCTACTAGGAGTGGTCAGTAGTTTCGGAACCTGTGGAGTTCTTACCCACAACAATCTCATTTGCAAACTACCCTCCGGTCCTCACGTGGTTATTACGGCTTGTCCACACCAAACAGCGGAAGTACTAGACTCGTTTTCCACTAACATTAGACCTAACCAGCGGCGCGTACTCGTAACCGGGTCCCGAACTCGGCAAGTGTGTTAGCACTGTTCCATCAGGACACCCTGAAAGCGTCCGAATTATCACATCTAAACCGATGGTGTTTTCGACCTGAGCGATGTGGCTGGTTTGTCCAACGCCTCATGCCTTGATCGACTGACCACCCTGTACAGACCTCTCAGTCAGGCAAAGCCGTGCAGAGTTGAAAAGTGTTAGGCACATTTTTGGCAGTTATGTTTCGTTCGGAGCTTGGCAGTTGCGGAATTTTTATTTGTGACATTTGGTTAAACAATCCCACCGCCCACGCATGAATACGTTCGCCTGATTAAGTGTGGTTATCCGAGATAATATGGCGTACTTTGGTGGGGTAGTGGTAACACACTACTTTAGCATGTGAGATGTCCCAGAGTTACTAGGCCAAATGATCCAAATAGACGCCATTGAAAAGAGCTGTTCGCAGTTTTCACGTCCTTGCCATAGAAGAACTATCCACGATTATCGAACATTTCTTCAACTGTATGAATGTATGCCAAATCCCTGCAAAGTTGAAACTGCGCCTCGTGAAAAACGTGGACTGTTCAGACGAACGTATAAAAACTTGCCGTAGTCAACCCTTTATTTTTGATAAAAGTGGCTATAAGTAAGGTAATTCACTTCCATCGTTTCACAAAAATTCCACGAGGAACAAAGCATAACCGCTGTAGATTCTTGTAGAAAAGGGGGAATCTAACGACAATACTCTGCTTACACAGAACGTAGGTATCGCGTTCGTGTTCTGTTGTAATATGATTTTTTGAATAACAGCTGAGTCGATTTATGTGGAATCTAACGACTATTGAATTGGACATCTCTGCCCTCCAAAAAACCCCGGAAAACACAATCGATGCAAGTAGAAAACCCACGGTATATGGTCATCTCATCTACTGGTAAACAATGACAAAACCTGTGGAACGTTTGTCATCCTGGATATGATGATGCTTTGGTCAGCACCATGATGGACAACACAATGCCATAAAGGGGTACGTAAACAAGCTTGACCACGAGCAGCGGGTACAGGGCAACACATGTGATTCCGAAGTATGTGCTGCTGATTCTGGCCAACGACAAACCAACAAATCAATTCGTAATCACCGTGAATTCCAGGTTTACTAGTGAGAATGCTCGCGCAAGCTCGTTCATTACCGACGGAAGTAAATATGCTTTGCGAGGACAAGATGGCTCATAAGAAATTGGCAACTGTGGCTAGAGAAATAAGTATGGCAAACCACATATTGAGTGTGTTACTTATGAATTAAGCAAACACCTTCAACTTATAAATGTACCCCCCCTCGACGGACAGTCAGTCGACCGCAAACCAGTCTGTAGTGCCTGACATCCGCCTTCACCATTTCAGTTTAGTGAAACGACACCTCCTCCATGAAAGGAAAGGAAATAGAACATCATAAACGAGAGGGCAAGCTGGGTGTATAAGTGAATGAGTCGAATTTCGTACAATTTCGGTTCAAGTAGAACGTAAGGCTGGTGGAAACTTGGGGACAGCGCCTACCTGATCATCCCAAGTAGGACAGACGAAACAAGTCGGGGATTACGGAAGAGTTTTCGGCAGTCGTGTAAGTATTTTATACAGCAAACAGAACCTCTATGTCAGAGGCTACACGGCAGCATCTCAGTGAGGCGCAAAAGATGACACTTCTCATTTTCAAAGACATCTACCCTCGATCAGGCTGGGACGCTGAGGCTGATAGGGTAATATTGTTACTCCCCGAACTCTACTGCTGTTCAAACATCTCCACACGGCTGGAGGTTGTTGACTGTGGTTTTAGTTGTCGCGTCCAGGCTAAGCGTGAACAAGCTGCGTTTTCTTAAAAACGTACTACATATCACTAGTAATCGGAGCACACACCCATCTATCGCACAGTTTTTAGTGTTACACGTATTCAAAATTTGCTTAGCCTACAAGGTGCTATGATCGACTATGAAAATGCTGCTCCAAAGTATCATTTTGTGCAGATGTTGAGGTGTGTCACTCTCGAAAAATAACTGATAGCCCGACATACTTATCAGTAAGTCAAACCTGGACATGAGACCCCTCCCGTGGGATATCTGAGCACTTGCTAATTTACTGGTTGTTCAGACATTTATGCTCACCACGCAGAGATAATTCTTGGGTCCGCCATTACGCGGAACAGTTGAGTCTTTGTGCCCGATCTTTTTTTCAAAATGAAACACGCGATACAGGTTGTGTATTAGTTCTGCAACTGAGGTAAAAAGGGTGCATCAACGGAAATTACGATCCTCCCCCCCCCTTAAGTTGGTACGTTTTAGTGAAACCACGTCAGTGACATCAAAATCCTGTCCAGTAATCACCTTGCAAAACGCTATGCCACAGCGTTGTCATGGTGTTAGTGGTGGACAGCTGCAACTGCTTTGCGGACTGCGTTGTTTAGAGTTACAATGCACAGGGTTCGGTCACTTGATGGAGGTCAGAGTACAAGAGCCACACAAGCATCAACGAGCATCCATACTACGGTAGTCCTATTACGAAACCGTCTGTGGCTGGAGTGTGAAGGCATTAAGTGTTCATTCCGGTCAACCAGTATGATCATTTTTCTTGAAGCTAAACAAGGCTACGGAAATAATCACTCAAGACAAATCAGTCAAAACAAAAAATTGGCTGCTCCTTGAAGAGAAACTACCGAATGCGTTCAGTAAGCCCCAAATGTTCGGCGGTTTACTTGCTACTTACCTCCCGATGGTTTCTTTTTGGATTAGAGAGTGCATCGAAATCTGTTAGGAACCAGACTACCAATGAAGAGTCAGAGTTGTCCACAAGGTTTTATTACCCGCAAAAAAAAACAGATAAAAACAACATAGGCTCGAAGTTTTTCCAGGTGAAAATTACAAGGCGGAAAAGTAGACCACTCTGCTTTGCAATTATTGCGTTCACAAATTCTCAGTCTATGACCTGGAAGTTATCAGCTTACCCCGAGAGGGACTTGAAAAAAGCAGGACCAATTTCTAGCTATCTATTGATGGTCCGGTTTCTAACGGACACACTCACATACGACAAGCATGTGGAGTTGGGCTTTAAAGTGTCAAATTCGACTTTGTAGTCACCACGCTCTTTGTTAGTTTCGACTTCCTGATAAAGGTATCAAGAAAAAGAAATTCGGCTCAGTCTTCCAAACAGTATGCTTTACACAGTGCTTCGTAAGTGCATCACCGAGCTTCATGACTTCCTTGGCAATCTCATCATTTTTCTGTCCGCTAAATATAATATTTGTTTTTCCTACGAAACACCGATGGTCTTCTTTCCACCCAGTCACCCGAACCCACCTCATGCAGGCCTTATCAACCCAGTTTATCACTTTTCGCGTATTCTAAACAGCTTTCTACCTGTTTCTCACTATCCTGCTATGGAATAGTGGAAAATAAATTCTTCTTTTCTGAAAACATTCAGTGGTGCAGGAGATGAGCTGTTCTCTAGGCCTTTTGCACTACTGCACGTCACAAAATCCACAGTACCATTCTCCAGATGAAGTTTGGAAAGCCCATTATTTATTAGGTGTGGACAAAATTTACACCGACGAACTCGCTATTCGAGTGCGCCGTGAGTATGCAGAGTTGCAGAGCGAACGAAATTCACGGTGCTGCAACATCCTGCGAATTTCATCATCGTCCAAATTTCACCAGAGTAGCGTTACAGGGCATCCAATAAACTTTACTCTCACTGGTCACTCCGTGCTCTCTCTCTTTCTGTCTCTCTCCATTTTCTCACTAGGTAATCAAGAAGAGTATAAGAAGTTTTTATCTTTATTGAACGAAACTTCTATTGCAGCAAAAGGTTTTGCGAAAACTGCCAACATCTTTATTGAGGAAACTCCTCACAAGGTTGCTGAAAACTCTTCGACAGCTCACGATCGGTTTTGTCCTTATTGGAGCTCAACAGGTGGGCGCAGTCCCCGAGTTACCGTCAACCTTATGTTTTACTTGAACCCAAATTGGACTGATTTCGATGCACCCAGTTGAAAATCAATTTGGTTTTCACGGGACACTCAACTGAATCTCCCGTTTATAATATTCTTCAACCAAATGTGCTGCACCAAGGCCGCCTCACCTTTCAGTTGGTACGATATACGAGATATCGCAGTATATTTTCATAAAGGAAACTACTCTAAAAGTTGCTGAATACTCTTCGACAGCCAACGACCAGCATTTTGTTGCAGCTTGTCCTCTCGCTCTCCGCATACCTGACTAGAGATTTTAGAACAGCCGAAAATAGCCGACTCAGTTCTTCTCTACAGTCAATTCTGTCATGTGTTGTACCTAAAAAATTACAAACACGTGCTTGATCCGACCGACGTATATGTTCTTCCATAGAAGTATAATCCTAGAATGTAGCGCTGTGCAAACGTCGGGGATCCTCGTGTGTACCCATGCCTCACTAAACGCTGTTTAGACCAGATTCTCATATGTGAAACCCGCTGAACACTGAGTTTGGGCCTTTTCAACCCTCCAATTCTGTACTTTTGACAGACCCACGTAGAGTTCTGAAATGAATTAACTCTAGTAAATATTTTACACCAAAGGCCGCACTTACTGAATAAGCAATCGATTTGCGTGTGCAACGTCCAGCCGTAAGCAAAACAAGGCCACGTTTATAAAAACGCAATGCTTGGCAGTAAAAAAGTAAACGTAGGAGACCCCTGAAAACGAACATTATCCTGCATGGAGAGCAGATTGCTTCGCATCCGTCAGCTATTGAAGTTTTTGGTATGGAGCGAGCAGGATTCGTATTATGCTGCGTGATGCTTCAAAAAAATGAGTGACTAATTTTCAACCTTGATATGGCTCACCCATGGCCTGGGTCATTAGTCCGTCCCGCGCACACACCATGAACCTCGATGCTACTATTCACCCCCTAACTTACTTGGCAGTCATAATGTACCGTTAATGCAAATCGATGGCTGTAGAAATGACTTCTCTTTTTGCCTCCTGACTTATTCCGTCCGGTTTAAACGGGCTACAGAACACTCATTCTGGTCCATACACTGCTTCGTGCACGGCATTAACTAGCCTTCTTAGGAATGCGGCAGGCAAATCTTGAAACGGATATTAGCCTCCTAACGCCTTTCGTCTCAGCTTCACACCAATGTCATCCTACAGCAAATTACCAACTGTATAAACTTTGAGTTGAACGCACTAGTCCAAGGACAATCAGTTTTACGTTGTCAACCTTGGCTTAATTACTATGAACCGCTGATAGAGTCCCGAAGTATTCTTGACGATTTATCGTTTGCTGAGTTAGCCATATTTACTGAAAAAATTACCTGATCAGCTATTCTGCCGAACAACATAGTTTGGCGCGCGTGATGATATTTAGATGACTCATTAGTTATGTAGAAAAGCCTCATCTTCTAAAAGCAACTAAAACTCCACAGGCCTAGTAACATTTAGGTATGACATGGCTGACACAAACGGGGTGCGTTAGCAACTGACAAGGTGATCCACCACCCACACCTCAGTTGAAAGCTTGAGGAGGTGACTAAGTGCAGTACGGATTTGTCAGACGCATGGCACTTTATGGTCCGGGATTTCAGCGCTATCAAGAGGACCCTCTAGACACATAGACAAAGTGGTGGAATTAGTACACTTGTTTCAAAATGTCCACCATACTTCCCCAGTCACGGTCATCCAGAGCAATCCTGTAACCAAAATATGGTTAGCGCAATGCATAAATCAGCTGTTTACGGATAATGCGAAATAGCGTTTTTCTTTACCGAAAAATGTCACAAATCTTCAATTACCTTTCAGATGATAAAGTACAAAGGCTACAAAACTCGCACTGTTCTGCTTACATCACCAGGCGTTACATCGTCACCATCTTCCTCATCCTCTTCCTCTCCGTCAACAGAAAGATTTGGTTAGGATTTGTAGCGCTCCGAATGGTCATCCGTTACGCGTCCAAATAATAAGCCGGAGAACTCTTAGTGGCTTCTGAGTGAGTCAACTGTTCTAGAATATCTGCCTTCCAGGAAACCGTCAAAAGCCTCTTTAACGGATGGCGTAGTTCCATCCTACCGGCAAATGTCGGAACGCTGAAAGCAAAACTGATTGGCAGGATGAGCTGTAGTGGAATTTAGTTGATTTGTTCACAACGCCCCCCCCCCAACGACTGATTACTTAAACCACCCTGATTACTGACACAGAAAAAACGGCAGATCGATAGTGGGGATATTACGTTTGTAATGAATAGGGGTAAAGCTGAAGTTGACAATTATTTGCGTTCGTGATAGACCACTTAGGTCAAGGTAACTGGTATCGATTTTGCCCCAAAAATACAATCCAACCAAGGCTTTATGGCCTACCAAAAATCCGTAAACCAGATGTCCCGGTGACAGCGATAGTAGACGGAGCGGTTTCCCCACCCCAAGAGCTGGTCAAGTTCTTGGCAGATATTCCAAAATCCCTCACCAGGAAACCTGGTACTTACATTTGAAATTCGTATGACTTTGGCAACAACCTGACCAACTTGGTGACCTGCTCACTTGGCCTGATGAAGCATTTGTGTCAAAAGCGAAACGTTGCCCAGTTGAAAAATACCGACTGTTTATCGAGCCCTTCTGAAACGACAACTTCTCAATCAGGAAATCTAGTACTTACATTAAGAATTCATATGACTTTGCCAGCAAAGTAGCGGGTGTCACCTTGTTACCAGATGACATAATTGTAAGTTTCGATGTCAATTCGTTATATACAAATGTACCAAAAGGGGGCTCGTTGGAAATAGCTAACTGACTGTTACTAGCTGACATTAACCTTTCAGAACGAACACAGCTTACGGTGGATGAAATAGCAGGAAGTATGAAAGAATGTCTGAATCTCAACCACTTCGTTTTTGACTCCGTGGTTTATACTCAAGGACCAGATCTAGCAATGCAACACTCTTTATTACCCAGGATTTTGGCAAGTTGGAAGATTTTAAACGGAAAGCTTTAGGCGGATTCCCGTACTCACCCAAGATATTCTGGCGTTGTGCAGATGAGACTTGCACCTTGATGAAGCCACATAAGGTTAGTGAGTTTTACAACTATCTGGTTGAACTGAATCCGCACATCAAATTTAGTATAGAGTTAACTTCGAGTACACTAGCATTCTTAGACTGCATCACATATAAGGCCGGGGGAAAATAAAGACCACAGTGTACGAGAAGCCGACTGACACTGGGGCAATTGTAAACCACTCGTTTGCTCATCCGAAGTCAGTATTTGTGTCAAAAGCGAAACGTTGCCTAGTAAAAAAAACCACCGATTGTTTACCAAGCCATTCTAGAACTGATCTATTTCTTTCATCTTGTTGACGTTTGTTCATGCGAGCGACATCTGCTGACCAAGTCTAAGCTGATTTTCCAAACATCAGCAGCAACCGGACCAAAAAACAAACGAATTGCATTTGTTGTTCGCAAATGAGCACGGGTGTTTTGTAGCCTGAGCAATCATCGTCTCCTATCTCCACCACATCCCGTTACACCGTCACCGTCATTAAATATGAGAAAAGCTAAAGAGAGTCGGTGTGTTGAACTTAAGCAATGGTAAGCCAGGTAATTGTTCTCTCTGATCTCCAAGTGGGATTTCGTAGCACAGTGACATGATTCAGCCTGAACGCGTGAAACTGCTCGAATCGTCCAGTGAAGAATTTCTCCAACTCACTCCATCGATCTCTCATAGCTGCTTTCATCCCAGAGTGCACGCCGCAGAGGGGGGAAAAGGTAGAAATTTGTTCGCTACAAGGCGCTGTTCAGCCGTTTGGCGAGCTGATTCAGACATGACCGCACATGGTGCACTCGAGATGCCACCGTTTTGAAGAACTTGTTGAACAGTCCGTGGCTTCACCGTGAGGCAGCGTTTCTTCTTCGTTGCAAGGGCTTCTCCAGTAGAAGTGAGTCGATTACTAGGTTGGCGGAGTCCTAATTCAGACAGGGAAACAACCTTGAACATAAGGTTGACGGAAACTCGGGGACTGCGCCTACCTGATGAGCTCCAAGAAGGGCGAAACCGGTCGTGGCCTGTCGAAGAATTTTCAGTAACCCTATGAGTTGTATATTACGTCTATACAATGTATCGTGATATCTTGAATATCGTACCAACTGAAACATGAGGCGGCCTGGTGCAGCACACTGAGTTGCTTGAAAACATCATAAACGAGAGATTCAGCTGGGTTCCAGGTGATTCTGCCGTGAAAACCAAATTGATATGCAAATCAGTGTAGTTGTCGAAATTAGTAACGTCCTTTTCACCGAGAACGAGAAATCAGCGCTAAATGTCTGTTCAGAGTTCTTGTTGGCTGGTGTGAGTGACTGTATCTTACGTCCTATGTATCGGGCAGTTTGAAAGAGTACTGCATCACACTGTCTCTATATTTTCGTAACCTCGTAAATCACTTTTTGGACAAGACATAAAACATACTCATTGGTGCACCATCAATTAGTTTAATCAAGTTATCCAGCAGCTGGAAAGGGATCATCCAGTAGAATTAATCTAAATAACCTGCTATTTTTGGTATTCTTTCGGGTTTCGCGTCGGCCTTCCTGAACATATGAAAAGATGGTTATGATATCGATCCAAAATACTAATGTTGTTAAAGTTCAGCGGAATTGGAACCTGCTTTCTCACTGGGACATTACTGATAACTGAAAGGCAAAACTGATGAGAACTGCTCAATGCCTAGCTTAGGCAAACAGGTGTGAAGACTTTTCGGTGGCGGATTCAGGAAGCTCATCATGTCACGAATCCTGACAAATGTGAAATGCTCCCGTGGTTGTGACAGGTGATTGAGATACAAGGAAGGGAGCCGCGGTTGAAACACTGACCGAATTTATTCAAGTCCAGTTGTTATGAATGGAAGTTTGGTGGACAGCAGGCCTTGTGTGAGGACATCAAAGCTGTTGGTGACAGAGGGCATTGCAAAATATTTGTGTTCTACCTTCAGTTATGTATTGCGTCCCATTTGCTGACAAAATGTATACTAACGTCATTGGATACTCAGAGTACTTACTCACTGAAAAGATCACTGCAGGAATAATCCATCGATTAGGAGACAGAAAACTGAAGGAAAGATGAAGCAATAACGGTAATGCACCAGCTCATTTCTCGCTCTGATCATCCCAAGCTGACGTTTTGTTCAATACACAAAGTGTTTTGGACGCCCAAAACCCGCGTATAGCGTGCCGTATTCAGAGTGTATGCAACGACGGCATTCTGGAAATTCGGACACCTTCTGAACACAGCACTGGCAACCGGCATTCAGAGGTACTGGGATATGAATAGCTGTTGAGTCCACAGATTCGACCAATCAGAACTCGACCTGACGCTGGACAGGCCAGCGGCCCTATCTTCTGACCGATTACATGCAGGTCAGGCTTATTGATTGTTACGGCACCTAACTACGAGCAGTAGGGCGGTTCTGGCTCAGGATTCCGCCTGACAGATGAACAGTCTTTTGAATTATATTTGTGGAGACTGCAAACCTACTTACTGCTTCATCCAACTCAGACAGGTTGTCATCACCTTTCAGGCCACAAGTTTGCAGATACATCAACACATCGACAATTTATAATGATTTTTCTATGGATGGGGGTTGATTAATCACCAATGAGTGCCAATTTCATGAGCTAACCGGCTCTCAGCTAAATAATTCGCTTTGAGCCACTTGATTTTAGCAGTCAAGCTTCCCCAGGCACGAAACTGTGCTTACATCTTTAGTTGAACTAGATCAGCCGTGTAGTTGGAGATTACTGCAGTTACATTTCGAAGTGAAATTTTAGCTGCACCCATACTACTCACAAAGCTACTGAAAGGATGCGAATCATCATATGTCAGAACCACGTAAGTCGCTTTTTTTGCCGGACCCATGGGCTGCGACGCATGACAGACTTAGTGTATATGTTTAGATCATGCCTCTCCCTTTGGGTCTGTGGTCATCATTCGAATGTTCGCACAGACTATGGACTACAGAGGATTACGAACCTAATTGTCGAATATTAAATATCCTGAATACCATTCTAATAGGCTAAAGTTGGAGATTATGTTAGGCGGACCATGTAATGGATGAATGGCCTGCATCAGTTTCGTAAACCTCAGCTTCCTTCAACACAACCGTCAAAGTTAAAACACGATGTTCCCTGCCGAAAACCTACTGTGGCCCTCAGTTGGATGACAAGTTTAGTCACCAGAATCACACTCTCCCCTTTTTGTATCAAAGGGTTAATTTGTCCAATTCAATCAAACGTGTCCATCTAGATCGAAGCCAATCCCACCTTAATTAGGATGCGGCACTTACCACCGTCCGCCACAGTCGACAAACCGACTTTATACGCCATCCACGCGTGACAAGCCACAAACTCGCACATGGGTGATTCTTGTCTTCGCAGCTTCATCTACTCTAACTAGGCCTGCTAATGAGGATTGCACATGGTCTCGTCACGAAACAGGGGACAGTACGAACAAACACATTGCGACAAGCCGAATTAAGAAACGTCGATTCTCCGTAGACCATTTGAAAGTGTGAGTAACTAGTAAGATTCTGACAGACTGAAAGTTAGTGATTTTGGTTCCTTCGTATTGTGTAAAAACTATCATTCATGTAACTGCCAATTTTTTGCCATTTTGTTGCATCTTCTGGCGTTACCAGTGGAAAACACGAGTATTTAGATGGACTGGGGTTTAATTTTTAAAGTGCTCTGAAAGTAAGACGCTGTATGCCATTGAACTGAAGCCACATGGTTTTTCTTGTTTCAGTGTTCATCTGCTGACGGTAAGACGACCACTTACCGTTCGGGCACCGTGATTCTAGGAAAGTGGTAGCCTCGGCAGTTCGGTTTGCACTCATCGAACCGACTGCCACTAGACAGGTGCGCCTGTCATGTTGTACGGACTGATCCATAACTTAAGTTTCTTTGCATGAATGAGACAAGTAGAAACACCCACCCACACACGCACACACACACACATTCATATGAACAGATACCAACCAAGCTGACCCCGGTGACGATCCCCGTATTCATTGATCAAACTACATCAGATGCATGAGTGGGCCAAATGATTGTTGGCCTCAGCGTAAGTCTTCAGATACTTTGCCAAGTTTTATTCTCCATGTTCGAGTTGTTTGGCCTACCAGGTGTCAGACTGCATTTGAAACAACAGTGTTCCCCCATCAGAATTCAACGCAAATCATTGCACCCAGTCACCCACACAGACGACCGACTGACTCAGGTCTAAGGGTGTATGACAACGGCACCTCTTCAGTAGTTTGGCATTTTCTATCAAATAATTCCATTTTATTCACTGCGGAAAACAACACTGGTAGTCATTAACGACTGACAGTGATGTGAATTCATTTGAATATTGAAAGCATCGAGTGAAAAAGAAATTTGAAGGGTATAGATGAATGATCTCTGTGCCGCATCGAGCGTGCCCGGTAGTCTGAATTTCTCAGTTGTAGGGTTAATTAGCGTGATATGAAAAAGCTAGAGCACAGCAATGCACCCATCACAAGCAACGCGTTGAGCGTAACAGTGCCCGAAATCCCGGCGTGATTTCACACCCAACTGTCCAGGATGTGGTGACCGAATCATGTGAAAATTATATATCCTCAAGAAGTACACTCATTTGCAAATCAATTGGGTTTTTCGAGAGACTCACCTGGAACCCAGCTGAATCTCTCGTTTGTGATGTTTCCATGCAACTGAATGTGCTGCACCAGGCCGCCTCATGTTCCAGTTGCTACGATATTCGAGATATCGCGATGCATGTAATTTTGCGCAATGTACTACTCATAAGGTTGCTGAAAATTCTTCGACAGCCCACGACCGGTTTCGCCCTTTTTGGGGCTCATCAGGCAGGCGCAGTCCCCGAGTTTTCGTCAACCTTATGTTCTACTTGGACCCAAATTGGACTGTTTTCAAGAAATACACTCATTTGCAAATCAATTTGGTTTTGCGAGAGACTCACCTGGAACCCAGCTGAATCTCTCGTTTGTGATGTTTCCATGCAACTGAATGTGCTGCACCAGGCCGCCTCATGTTCCAGTTGCTACGATATTCGAGATATCGCGATGCATGTAATTTTGCGCAATGTACTACTCATAAGGTTGCTGAAAATTCTTCGACAGCCCACGACCGGTTTCGCCCTTTTTGGGGCTCATCAGGCAGGCGCAGTCCCCGAGTTTTCGTCAACCTTATGTTCTACTTGAAAACAGTCCAATTTGGGTTCAAGTAGAACATAAGGTTGACGAAAACTCGGGGACTGCGCCTGCCTGATGAGCCCCAAAAAGGGCGAAACCGGTCGTGGGCTGACGAAGAATTTTCGGAAATGCTATTGGCATAAATGTGGAGGTCAGCTGAATGGCTAGCGAAAACGACGGTGGACCACCAAGCCAGCTTTCGATTTTCAGCACTTGTCACAATCCCAGCAAGTGAATCTCATCAGTTCTTCCTCTGTAGTGGCTGGAACTGATGCACAGGCGACAGATGGATCTTGTTGTTTACTGTTGAAGGCAACCAGTAGGCTGAAATCAGGGATTTCGAAGAATTTTCAGCAACCTTATGAATCGTTCAGCTGTAACACCCTTTCGGTGTTTGTCTGCTGGTGCCTTGTCGAACAATAATGTCTACTGGCATAAGCCCAGTGTCCTCTGGCCAGAGAATGGTGCAGAATAGCATGGTTTTCCAAGAGTACGAACACGTTAGCCCACAACAGGGTCTGTAAACAAGCGTAGTGGAAAAAGTTTGGAACCGATTGAGAATCCTTCGTTTCAGAAACAACCGGTAGGTTTATGACTGGGCAATGTCTCGCTTTCGACACAAAAGCTGTCAGGCCAGGTGAGTAGGGGGCCATGTTTTAGAGCAGACGGAGAACGAAAAAATTAACAGTGACACCCAAGGTAAATCATCAGTTGAAGCGCCTTGAACCGGGAGACTGAGAATCCAAATCCGGTCAAAAATCATTCGAAACTCCTCCAACCCACCAATTGTAAGATATATTGGCAACCAAACTAATGACAAGACTTATGAACTGATATTCAACACTGATCTATACTGCTAATTGGAACAGGTATTGCTGATCGGAAGCGTACGTACCATTTGAAGTGATTTGGCTTCTTTGTTCATCAGGTGTGGGATATTATCGCCCACTGACCATCGTCCTGCCTTCTCATGTCCTGGCGCGTTTCCTCCATACCAAAGGGATGAAGCACCAAGCTCGAGTTTCACTCTTATTAGAGCTCGGCAGTGCACACTGTTGGCCGTGCGGGGTTTCAACTGCAGATATTTGACATGAGAGGCGAGATTGTTACCACTACTCCACCGGCGCATGCTGGACGCACCTGAAATATCAGGTCTGAACAGGAGAACATGTTCGCACTTGAGTGATGCGATCGATTTGCCCGAAACAACGACCAAGTAGCTGTCTTGCGTCGATCGATTGACCCGCCCGTCAGGACTTCACATTCAAGTAGCGCCTGGGATGCTTAAAACCCGCTGGACAATTTCTGAGTAATTGTAATTGGTTGCAGGGTTAGTAGTTCAGTGGTAGATCAGTGGTCTTCAATGGTGTCGGCACTAGGAATTTTAGGAAGTGGTATATCCCATTTGAGCAGCATTCGGCTGCTAGCATTCACAGCGCGGGCGGGGCGTATCCACCGAAAGCAGGGACGATAAAGCATGAGGAGGCGTTTTCAATCTACTTACGATTTATCTCACCTAATTTCGCTGATAGTAAGGCCCGATCCGATGTTTCAATCCGACATTTCAAACAGGAGTGAGGTGGATACATAATACGCAAGTAAATTAAGTGTTTGCTTCTTCGAGTAAGTTCACGAAACTAAACGAGACAAGCGACAGATCACATACAAAAGACCCCAAAGTGTTACAGTTGAAGTGAGGACATTCTTGTCTACCAGCAGCATAGTCTGGTGGGCCGTTGATAAAACAGCCAGTCACGGTACACAAATAGCCATTTTAAGTCTTAAAAGGGTTGGTCTGGGACGCGCCTATTCGGCTGGCAAACGATTCAAGCTATTTCCAACCTTCCCATGAAATTTAGATTGACTTGTTAACGTCATTATTTCTGGAACAACATGCGTACGGATTAGCAGGACAGGGGTAAGCAACCAATCTCAAGGCACACATGAGGGGATTAAATTCGCGTCACCGAAATGGTAGTCTTACCTGCTCCATCACCCTGGCCGAATGGAGTCGATGGGATCGTCCTTAGACCACATTTTAGGTTTGACCTGACCCAACAACTCGGAACTAGGAATCATAGGTCACACGTTCACACCTAGCTTGTCATACGTCGAAAAGCTTCAGCATCCTCTAAAGTGGCAAAGCTCTTCAGACTCTTGCAGCCCATACCGCCCTTTTTATACTATGTCCTGCCCAAGAGGGGATGCCGAATATAATTACTGGTTTACCAAGCATTCGGTTTCGTGGAATATCTGAAGGACGGTCATCTCCTGGTATTTCCCCTCCGCATTTAGCGAGCCGTCTTCGTAAGTGCTCATCTTCAAACATTCAGCTCAAGACATTTCCCTCTGCAACGAAAGGTGTCTTGGCCTATTCCTAAATGGTTGGCGAATTCCAGCAAACCTACCGAGGATGGTGGAGTCCCTCTAACAAAATAGGAACAACCAAACTGATACCTTTTGAAAGACTAGCCCCCAAGTCCCAATAAAAACCACTCCATGTGTTCTCGAGAAGACACAATTCATGTTTTTTAGATTTTGTCAATTTTTCTCCACCACGTAGTCACATGACTACCCCACATCATATTCTAGTTCGTTTCCAGCATGGTTGAGGCTTATAAAATGATTTTCTGCTGCATGAGCTTTAAATACTGCAGTGGGCCCTCAAAAATATGCGTCTCCAGAGAGACGGCACAGCAGTTTTCCCCATCAACCTTGAAAAAATAGGTAGACCAAAGTCCATTTTGGTTGCCTACCGGGATGGGAGAACTTGATAATATGCATACCAATGAAAAGTGGAACCAAACATTAGGAATGCAGTAACGTCCGACGATCATCCACTCAGGACATTCGTTCCGTTCATAAGGAAACTTCTGGTTTCTCAAACTCTCAGTCCAACACCCACCAGTGTACGACGCAATCTACCCTGGTTTTATGTATAACACGTAAACAGTAGAAACCAGGATTGTTAAAGATGGTGACTTAAATCACCACCCCAAAGGAGGTTGTGTTTGGATAATCTATCACTCAAATCACGTGAGGTTAGCCATGAAAGACCACCTACCCTTCTTAACAAGCACCACCATCAAAACCTCTGTGGCGCAAAACAGCATTTCGACAAAGACCAGGATGCGATATTCCTGTCAACTGGTAGTTTCTCTGATACTGTCTTGCCCGAGGACGGTCTCTCCAGAGAGGGACAACCATGACACACAGAACGCCGTCACAATGTATCATAAGTGGATTTCAATCAGACAGTACAGTGACAGCGTAACCGAACACCGAAACTCTACCATGATTATGGACCAGAATGGTAGTGGCACTTTCGTCAATTTGTTTGCCAGAATCGGGTTGCAGTGGACTGTTCAAAATCTGCTGAACGACCGGAACTAATTGCTAGAAGAGATCTGCATTTTGCCAGCTGGAAGCCGGCTGCTTGAAAAATCGCTGCTGGATACCAGGCTAAAAGCGCTCACTAGTCGTTGTAAATCGAACAACGAGAATTGCGATTAGAACCTATCTATTGATTGCTTTTTAATTAAGTCCATAAATAGTCAGCCCTTATAGAGCTTATATTATTTTTTTCCCAACTGTTATACATTTTCTCAAGTGACCGGCTCGCGTGGGAATTTCAAGCCTTGTTGTCAAACTATTTTTGTTGTGAGAGGGGTGCTAGATTGAAATAGGCGGTATACAAAAAACGGTTTAGCCCAGCCGGATGTAATCAATCAAAATATTCTCCAGCTCAGTTTGAAAGACTCCATAACTCGTTGAATGTAAAAAAAAAAACGATTCGAAAAAACTGCCAAAGAGTTATCGATTTCTATCCGGTTTGGGTTGCCATCCGCAATACTCAACTTTTGCCAGAAATGGATTGTGAATGGCCGTTTACCAGATTCACCAGCGTGTATGCGAGCATCCTTGTTACACACACTGCCATGAAAGTATTCATGCTACATGCAATTTCGACACTTGAAATAAACAGGTCTTGCAAAAGCCAACGATCTTACCCGACTAATTGAAGGGTGCACATTTCACTGAATATGAGGTGAAAAGTTTTGATGCCCACACCAGCTGACAGCAGTCCAAGTTTTAACGAGATCAGGGATTCGGTCAAGGTTCCTTGGGCTTGTTCTCTCACACGCCACCGGGTCGGTTAAAATCAGCTTCGCGTGTACTATGTGATAGTTTCTACCGGAAAGTGCTCTTCGGTTTGGGTTGTACTGGTTTGGGGCCGAACTGGCCTACAAGTGACAGGTTGCTGTTTAATTAGCTGAATCGCACAGCTACCTTCAAAGGGAGATTACCCGACATAGAACCCAGTTTAACATGTCGTTACAAAAATATACCAACACAGCAGCAGAAGG
This sequence comes from Opisthorchis felineus, assembly GCA_004794785.1. Lineage (NCBI taxonomy): Eukaryota > Metazoa > Platyhelminthes > Trematoda > Opisthorchiida > Opisthorchiidae > Opisthorchis > Opisthorchis felineus. The sequence continues at coordinate 522,466 of SJOL01000719.1, read as the reverse complement.
GACAAACTAGGTATTTTGCCGACGAACGGGGTTGAATTACAAGGCAACAAACGCGTGAATAGCTAAGCTAAACAGGAACAGTCGTCTTCATTAGCCTTACACAATAATCGGTGGGTAATACATGGATATTACGATTTCAGTTCCTACCATACTTGGTTTTCGATACGAAGAGTCCAGGATTGTCAGTATTAGATGGGGTAATTAACTGACGCAGTAAATTAGTTATTTTACAGGAGAAACCTTGTCCAACACACTGCGACCTAGTGTTTATGCATACTATGAGTCTGGTGACAAGTACCGACGGTCACATTCAACATCTGAATAGTTTTAGCTTATGTCAGTGGCACCAAGACCGTACTGTATCGTATGCATTGCAAAACTAGGCTTTCATCCAAAATTGAAATCGTCCTGCTGTGTGGCTAGGCACCTCTGGAATGGACTCTGGCGAGATTGCGAACAAATTTACGCTACCCACAAACCTACTGGGATGCCACAGAATTCTAAAAACGTCACTGCTGACGGCTCCTGGGGTACGAAAGGAGACGAACTTCCTGTCAGAGTAGGGAGGGTAGTAATCGAGTCCGTTTCTAGCTTGTGCACCCAGTTAGCATTGTGGTGGGAAGCAATGGTAACTTTTGTGTTCCACGATTCGCATTCTCGGTTGCTTCTCTCCGACCCGGATTCTAAATCTCTGTCGGATCAATCGGTCTGATGGTCAGGCGATATCGAGTCTCCTGAGCACGCTAAGTGTTATTCTGCAACATTGTCTGGGCTCATGAATTTCTGTATGACAGTTTTCTTAACAAACGAGACAAAATAGTCGTGTTTTTTCTATCACTGTCTAGATACATACAATTTTATCGTGTTTTCAGACCTCGCCTAAGTATCCTTTGTTCAGCTTTTCTAGAATAGTTTCTAACACAATTCAATAAACGGATTGAGCACTCTGTGATCAGAGGAAGCTCCGAGGATTTTTGAAATTGTGCGCTTCTAGACATCTACGCATCCAAAAAAATATCCTGCTTCCTCCAACGGAAAATTGGTCAAACAGAAGCTTAGGAAACTAGACTACATAGCATTGGACAAACATACACCACTGGATCAGAATACCGATTGTCCGTATAAAATAGAATGCAGAAAGTCTGAGACCAAATCGGAGTATGAACAGGTGGAGCATAAAAGCACACTTGTTTTCCACCAAAAAACATCGAACGGCCGCAAAAACTAGACTCAGTAATGGCAGACAGAAAGTCCATTGCTCAAAAAACTAATGTCATGGAATCGAAGTCTCATAAAGAGTGATAATACTGTAGACAAAGAGGAAAACGGAAAGCATAACGCAGCTGTTGACAATTCTGAAGGGTCATCCAAGAAATGAATTTGAAGGATTTTTTGAAGAGTTTCGGCGCCGCGGGTTGTTGCTGCGCAGTGCAAATGCTGGTGACCACACCACGAATATGTTAAACGGAAATGCTCCACGTTAAGAACCCCCGTAGGGGCCTTTGTCAGGGAACAAACCGCTGACATCAGACCATCATCAACGAGATTAGTCATTGTGCTGTCGTGTGGGCGAATATGAAATGAGTCTCAGAAATTGTGTACTTGTGTGCATCCTTGAAACCTGGCGCTGGGACTGGAAAGTCAGGTCATATGTGGCTTTTCGTGAATAAGGTCGAATCAGATGGCAGAGAGCTCAACACTAGAACTCAACATTAGAACTGCTGGTTCATGATGTTAAGTGCACGGCCACTAACTTAGCAGAGTCCCTGGGCGTATAGGTTGAGACTGCTCCGCAAAGTCGAGATGATTGCTGAAAACTCTTAGACAGTCCACGACCGATTTCTTCCTTCTTCGGGGTGGCTCATCAGCTAGGCGCAGTTCAACCTTATGTTCTACTTGAACCCAAATTGGACAGATTACGATAAATACATTCATTTGCATATCAATTTAGTTTTGACGGGAGACTCACCTGGAACCCAGCTGAATCTCACGTTTATGATGTTTTTATGCAAATGAGTGTATTCGTCGAGATGATTGTCTTCAGCGAAGCATAAAGTGCGATTGCTGATTTTCACCCGTTTATTCAGTCCGCTTGCGTTCTTGAAGCTACTCAAGAGTCCCCTTGATTCGGACTTTAGGGTATCTACTGATCTGTCCAGTGTGAACTGTCACAAACAGTGCAATCAAATCAGTAGGCTCAGTTCGGCCGGCCACCTGGGGTTAATCAGTTCTTTCGTGAGAACGAACTGACTATGTAGTGTGTTGTCCATGTGGATAATGGTGCGAATAATGCAATTGGACAATGTACAATGGATGCTTTCAGACGTACGCTGCCTGTAGGAGATCCGTGAGGGGTCAACCGTTGGTCTGAGTGCTACGTTCAATAAACTGTCACAGATACTCGTTTCCAATTTTTGTCATAACCAAACAAATTAGTCGTTCCCCAGTATTCTGCGTACATCAAACACGGCCCGCATGAGAGCATAATGACCGCATTTCCGTTTACCACGCTGGCAGTTCAATGTCGATGATTTCTTCCTTAACCGAAGCGGTCGAAACGTCAGCCGTTTAACATACTCACTTCAGAGTCAGCAACACTTTCACTGAGAGTATAAGGTTTGTCTGCTGAGTAGCTACTGCATCCTGCGTCGGAGGGTTTGAGTGCGAAGTTACAGTGGAATTCGGAATAAGTATGAAGCAGCTCTTCCGTACTTCTTGTCTGTGCAACATCAGGTGAGAAAGTTACGGCTGTGCACGACAAAGTACAAACAGATAGTATAGGAAGTGTTCGGAAAACAGCCACAACAATAATCAGGTATCGATTCCCAAGGATACGTTCAACGCAGTTGGATTCATAGTAAATAAAAACTAGCATTCAGAATACGGAATGAAAAACATTAATTTCTTCGGGAATTTTTCGTCATTTTAATAAAAACTGTTTGCAACTGAGTGCATTTGGCGAACATCGTACAATCTGGGTTCAATGAGAACATAAGGTTGACGGAAACCTGGGGACTGCACTTACCTGAAGAGCCTCAAGAAAGGCTGGTCGTGGGCTGCCAGGGATTATTCAGCAACCTAATGAGTAGTATGTTTTGTCAAGATATACTGCGAAATCTCAAATATCGTGCAAACTGAAACACGAATCAGCTTTTGTGCAGCGTGTTCAGTTGGAGGATATCACAAACGAGAGATCCATTTTAGTCCCGTATTAAAGCTAATGTAATTTACATTACATCCATCCCATCAAACTCGAAATCTTGTTAACAGTACGATTGTACAAGCTCCCAAACACTAGCAGCCCCATCAGCGTTGACCGAAAATTCGATTCTGATCGAAAGCCGAGACACATACTCGCGCCTCAATGTACTGCGTTCGTGTTATCATTCGTACTGGTAAGAAACAGAGGCCGTAACAAGCACCATCAGAGACATATCCGTTGGTCTTTCATTTATGATAACCACATTTTTGCATCCTTCGAGTTAACAAGCATGAGCATAGTTCTAAGTTGAATTTGTACAGCAGTTACTTTCATGTCGCTTGGTCATTTTGTAAACCTTTAATTACAGGGACGACGAAATGAAGGTATTTGTGAAGGAGGGTTGTTAGCACGACGGATCGTTTGGATTCGTAATAACCCGAAAGGCTGTACACTTCGCTCCTCTGGACCGAACTTCGTCAAGCGTAAAGGAACACAGAGTAGTAAAGTGGGATTACAATGCCTCGGAGATGCAATCGTTTGGACCTCCAAGAGTAAACCTTCTCTCCGGGGTGAATCAGGATTCGAGAATATTCTGTTCCTAGAGGAATAGCCTAAAAGTGTTCAAAACACAACGCGATACATCCGTGTTCGTTCGTCTTAATGAAAGAACCAAGTCAGGTTGAGAAACGAATCATATCATTTAACAAGTTCATGATGACCACAGCATGCAAATGGAATGGCGAGTTTTCATTTGACTACAAAATGTTGCTTCGAATAACGAGCCGGGCACTTATAAGCCTACAACGCTCCCAGAAAAAACACCCAACAATCTGTTTAGATATCCCTTGATCGGGCAAGAGCCTGACTTAACCGTAGAACATCAGACGAAATATTTCCAACCGTGATCACGAAGTAAACATCACGTGACATTCCGATAGAGATGCGAGGATATCGGGAGCCCCAAACCGTATTGATTTGAAAGAAAACTTGTAAAGAGATTGTTTATCAATGGTCAAGTACAAAGCAAAATGAATCGACAAGGTACAGTTGTATAGACGGGTAATGTGTGGATCACAATGACCAGAGTGAAAAGCAATTTTCCGAGAACAAGACAGGAGGATACTGTGACTATCTGGCACATAGTTTAAACCTCTAGGCTGCCATTCGTGTGCATATTGATACGTGAACGCTGGGTAGTATGCATTAAAGGGGAGGTGCTAGAGCATCGGTCCTTTGTGAATTCAGTGTGTGAATTCAGACAGTGATGTGGGTGGCGGAGTCGAGGAACGCACAAAAATAGCGGGGAAGTAAGCACAAAGTAAGCATGTGTACAAGACAAAAAACAAAAGCAAATGGATATTGGGACGAACTGGTGACAAGGCACAATGCAAGATGACTCGCGTCCGGATTGGATCAGACGGAACACCTCAGTATCGAAGTTGTGTGTATATCAAAAGCTGTAAGACTCTCTGAGAACTGAATTCCCACTGCCCGAGTCCGTAAGGTCACATAAGGAAACAACGGTTCCCATGTCGCCGTAGACGGGACTTTGGGTGGTAGGCTGTGAGGTAGGCCAGCTGGCGATCGTTGAATGCGCCCTTCCGTTTACTGCAGAAATGCGGGAAAATAACAGTACATTTATTGACGCCGACAGAGTTACCATACTTGACTAAAACAATGTACCAAAAAAAGCACTGATTATCGTAACGTTGTGAACTGTAAGCTGAAAACTGAACCACGATTTGTAGGGTTTTGCAACGACAAAACTGGTACTGAAGTGTCTCCAACACAATACGCTAGATGAGAGGCTCGATGCAAGTGAAAACGTTGTGACGGGTACAGAGGTCTTCATGAGAACCAGCTTCTCATATCGTACTGCTTATCAAATGATAATGAACTTAAAAATGCAAAAGAAAATGCCATTCAAAAATGCAGAAAAGTGAAGTTTACCTAAAACCAAATAACTTGTTTTACAAATGAGGATTGGAATTTCGTGACCTTTCGTGATTTTTTCTGTGTCAGAATTTTGTTTCGACTAAGTGGTCCATTTACAGGTGGTGAAGAAGTTGTGCTCTTCGTATCCGAAAGAGACTCTCAGTGTGATGGTGTATTCTATTGATAAAACATGCGAGCAGTATCTGGCCAAGTGTCAAAGCGCCGCCCCTGCATCCGATGGAAAGCTGATATGGAAATTACTGAACCGCACTGCGGTGGTTGTTCAGTATTCTTCAATATTCAAACAATGTCCAGGAAAGTTCAAGAGCATGACTGAGAATGCCCAAAAACCCTGTGCAGATGAGGTTTTTACTTTCGTTGCTGATAGATTGTAACTGCTTAGTTCTTGTTGGTCAATAAGCAACACCGCACTCGACGGCGCTCTCCCTTTCACTGATAAGCCACGGCATTGGTGATAGCGGGAAATGTACGAAGGTATCAATGGTTTTTCACACACGCAACGCATCACGGGATGCTTGCAGGAGTCTTTGCAGCGAAATGTTGTCCGTGTACGCAGTAGGGTGTGTAAGACGAGTGAACGTGGACAAGAAAAACCACCCACCTATCAGCCAGGTAACCATTATCATCATGGCCAGCACGACATTAGTGTTCAACACTGATGCTTCGCTGCCGTACAACCATGATGAATTTGAAAGCCTTATTGTGAAGAAAATAATAAAAGTGGATGCGGAAGGGACTTACTGCTAGCTTACCACAATCATTCCGAGGGGCGTCCACCACCAGACACTCATTCAGGCAATCAGACAACAAGAAGGCCAGTGACATCGATTAGCAGCCACATCTTCCAGCATATCCAACCAAGCGCAGTGGGGGTCACGCAGTCCTCACCCTGGAAGGCGAGTAGCACCGACAGCACCCAAACGTTTCGCAATCTCTTTCATACCCCTCTGCTTTGACGCCACAGGCGTCTCGAATAAGGGAATGCGACCCGAGCCTTGCAGATCCGCGCATTCACCTCATCTGTCACACTACAGTCGGAACTAACTAATTCCAGGATATGTAAAACGCTCCACAACTTCCAGTGACTCTCCCTGGATTGTAAGTGGCATGTTCAGTGACTGCATGTCCACGAGCATGACCGTACACTTTGTGGGTGCAATGTGCATACCAAAGGACGGGATGACTTTGGTCAGTTCATCAAAAAACAACTGCGCCTTCTCCTCCTCTTCGAAAACGAGAACGATGTCCTCTGCATATTGCAGATCAACAAGGCTAGTTGAGCACAAGGGTTTTGAAGACATTCCAGTGTTAGTCTCATTATTTCATTGATCACGAAATTAAATAGGAATGGAGAGAGTGGGCAACCCTGACAGACACCGCTCAGAGTACGGAAGCTTTTGGAAAGCTCTCCGTATACTCTCACGCTTCCGGAAGTCTAAGAATACAAAGAACTTATTGTGTTCACAAACTTTCGAGAAATTCCTTGAGAACAGGCCGGTCAACCGAGTCGAGTGCGCCTTGGAAATCCAGGAATATTAGAATTGTGGGTTGTTTGTACGTATGGCGTTGTTCTAGCGCCTGACAGAGTGTGAAGATTTGGTCAATGCAACCCCTACCAGGCCGGAATCCCGCTTGCTGCTCTCGAGTCAGTGTTTCACGAGCCACCACAAGGTGACGAAGCACAAGTGACGCCAATAGTCTCGTTACGACTGGGGTTAAGCCAGGTCGTAGTACTTTTAGACGATCACAATGGACGTGAAGATAAGCCAAAATGTTGCCATCATCAGGTAGCGACGGTGAACACATCATGATGATTTCAGCTGAGGGAATTGAGAGGAAAATGCACGTAATCAGGCAGCTAGGTGCACTTTTGTGTGAACCGAATGGCGATGGCGCATCGACTGTAGAAGCACACGCAAAGGATGACTGGCTAGAAAACAGAAAAAGAACCTGGAGTGCACTTATTTTGTAACTACGGTCCTCCATTGACGACGTAAGCGCCAGTCTTCAATCCAGCTGAGTGACGAATTCATTCGCTTGCAGCCTCACATTTTGGTATCGGAGAAGTGTAGATCAATTCGAATTCCGGATTCCTTGTGCTCTGACACCTCCAAAAGTAATATTCTACGCAAAATGACCTTACAGGTAAAGCAGTATTGCCTCCTATGTACAATACTGTTTAAGTTAGCAATCCGCTGTATACAGGTTCCGGTACTATTCATTGAATATTGGACCACAGACTGTTGAACTCTGATTAAAACCACTAAACGGGGTAGCAGGTCGTCGCGGGCCAAGGTTCTCCCGCAACATCAGATTTCTGTTCAAGACCCAAGCAGAAGAAAAATCGTAAGACAAGAGTTTACAAATAATATCAATTTGACAGCTGTTGCATGTAACAAAGATCGGAGATGGTTTCATTTGAGCTTGGATTCAGTAAACGGCACTCTCTAGAGGCCTAACCGTATGCAAATGCGTGAGTACGAGCAGCCACAAGTTGACGTTATCAACTGCGCGTAAGCTCTATTTTGTTATGGTAACGACATGCGGGACAAGACTAACAAACCACAACCCTTGTTGCTTCTGGTGCTTCCGGGCTTCTTGACGGGGCTCTGTTGGGGCAATTGTCGAGAAATAGTTCCAGGAATTAATGATAACTTACGTCTGACGTTTATAGTGAGATATAAGCTGGAAGACATGAGCGACGGACCTTGGGTAAAAGTCTCCCGATGACGTAACCCTGTGGAGGATGCGCAGTCATTGTTAACGTCACCAAAAAATCACACGGAGTGCATACTGTAAAGCACTCGACCCTTGTGTTTTTGCGTTTTCAAACTTTTTAACAAGAGTGAAGAAAATCACAATGATTAACTGACGGGTTTTGTCGTTATGCCACCAGAATCGTAGGTACTGGAGCATTAAGAGATTTATTCACTTTTTGCCCTTCAAGTAAGTCTCGTATTCTTTGGAGCCTACTATCCAATAGATATCAGACAAAAAGCCCTTTAGCATGGCAAAAATACGATTTTTTAGTTGAAAATGACGTCATAATTGCACGGTCTTACGAGAATGTGACCTCCAGAATTCCCAATTTATAAAGTAAACAAGGGAGTCAGTTTGTTATCAACCATACCTACGTACTATTGGTTTTTGGATAAACTAACAGTTTCGATCCTTCCAGTAATTTCAGCGCAACGACACCACCGCGAACACAAAGCAGTCCGGAGACCGTCACACTTTTCTGCCGGAATATATGTAACCATCAAAAAAACTTAACAGAGTGCAATATTTCATCTCGTTCCAGCTACATCATCGGCTTCTCTTAGCTTAGCGGGATGAGCCCTAAGAGTCTCGCAGTTGGACCCTGAGCCGCATCTTGGTCGTCCACGTGTGACCTGGGTTCGTTCAGCTAGGTAGCATAAGAGACTCGAGCTGCGTTTACCATAATGGTTCAACTGGAACAATTTTAACCAACAGCTTGGGGTTTTTCGTTGATTCATGGTGGTGGTCGATGGTAAGTCTTATACATGGCAGCTCACGATAAACATCAATGCATGTGACAACTCCCCAGATACAGAACGCCATTTGTGAATTACGTCACTGCTGACTTACTGCTCTCAGGACGATATAGAGCAATTCGCCAGGTCATATACAATTTATTGCAATGTTCAAGTCTCTTATCAGTTAGTTGATATCCTAGGAGTAAAAGTTACATTCTGAAGATATTGCGTTCGTGTACCCTCGTACGGATTAGCAGCCATTAGTGAGCGAATGTTTGTATCACGATAATTGCTCTTCTCAGTGCCTCCCGAGTCACAGGGAGACACGTTTCCGCATCCGTCTGGTCAGACAGGAGTAATTTTGAACAAATTTATATACATAAACAAGCTTTCTGAAACAACTGCGTTAACGAGTGTGTTGTAGGCTATGACAAATCACACACAGAAAAACGTACAGCATGCGTTCAATTTAAGCTGATCACACCTTCCGGGTAAGTAGATATATTTTACGTTAACCCATTGTTTCCTAATTCGAGATATCTGTAGATGCTGAAAAATCATTCACTGAAACAAATCACTTACATCAGGAAGTTGCGGAAAAACGCAGAAACGCACCTCCAAAACACCGCAGTTTCCTAGAAATCATTTCCATCTGATGGACATTGATCGGTGTTAATGAACATCGACCTGTCCGATTGCGAATTTCTCCCCTACAATAATCCGTCTCTGTTCCTCATGTGTCAGTAGCTTGGTTACCATGGTAATATCGAGTAGTAGTTTCGATTCCGAATAGTACAACTTGCAATGCGGAAATGTTACCGCACAGTGGCAGCGACGCAGAACCCTACTACGTCTTCGCTTGTTGTCAGTTGCATGTACGTAGTTAACAAAGCAGTATTAACCCTACACTGTCGCTAACCTTGACCGTAATAGCATAGTCAGGGTCACACTACAACCGCAAAAGTGTTCGGTGCGTTCACCGCACAATGCAAGGAATGGATGAAGAGTATCCGCACAAGTATCCCCATCAAAAAGGATGATAGGGCGAGCAAGGTGTGCTGCACGATAGAAACTGTTATAGTTGTGAGAATGTTCCCATTTCAAACCAACTAAACCTGTGTTACAACTTGGAAAACGCATGCGTCACTCTGATAGACCACCAACGGTGAGCTGGTCTAGAAACTGTTCTGATCATGTGCGACTTTACCTGCGTTTGATTCACGCGCCTCAGGTCCATCCTGTTGGACAATTTATGAGTCTATATTATGCACGAATAATGTTCGGATACAATGTATAAAATTTCCATGAGGTAACAGACAATGCTACAAGATCTCCGACGAAACAATACTTCGAGAGCGTTTCTGTGGATCTAAACGGTAGACTTGCCTTGATCGGGGAGGAATTAGTTCGAAACATGTGAGCACCGATTCGTTCATGTCAAAGTTGCTTTTCAACATACTGTGGTAGACTGTGAAACGGTTTGTCAACCTGAAAGTTGGTGAACTACTGGGGCCGTTGTATTCACAATGTCAGAAGATGACTATCGTTCAGACCAAGTTTTGTATAACGTTTACAATAGTACTGATAATATGTGTAATATTTCCCCCGATCGGGACAGTAGCAGTGAGGGGTTCGGACCTGAGGAGAACCTCCTGGGGAATGCATGACTTTTGAGCATTGGAACAAGCTTCGTTTGATTCATTCTCGTATGCCAGTATTGTAAGCATTTACTGAGGTCATACATTCTTATATTGAAAAGACTGAAAAATAAGGCAGGTAAACAGCTTCACTTGATCCCATTAGGCTAATTCCAATTACTTTTTCCGTAAATGTACTATCGAAAATAACTATGCTTGAGGTGCTTGAGACGCTTTCAGCGTCAATTAACGAACAACAGTTTTTAAATGCAATCTACTCTATCAAGTTATCGCCTCTGGTTCACGAAATATCTCACCTAAAACTAGAAAACCACTTCCGCACAAACAGGGTGGTTAGTATTCCGGTGGAACAACTAATCGATGGAATCCAATCGCGCTTGAATCGCGTGGATTCGCAACTAGAAAAAACAGGAGATAAGACGCACGCACTCAGATACCAAAAGCGTTAGGCAGCATATACTGCGGACGCCAAACTTTATTTACAGTCGCACTTGCGGTCAAGTCCAAATAAGGGTGACGAACTATGTTCCTAAACATATTTTGAGCATTCTGAATCAGCCCAATGATAATCATTCTACGTTTGGCTAGAATCCCGCTGCACCAATCGCTTGACGCCCTGTCAACCGTTGCCACCAGTTGACATCTCCTAAGCCTCTAAGGTAGTCGCAGTAGATGAGAGACCCTATTTGTTGACCTTCCTTAAAGCTTTGGCAATTACACGGTGCAGGTCAGGAGTTTCTTCATAAAAAGATCAAACAAGATGTTACATCCACCCTGGTCCACCTGACCAGGACGACATTGTGTGCCTTTCCGTTTATTGGTTAACTATGTGACGCGTACTTCGGAAGACAGTAGCGCTAGCAACGGTACCATCCTGCGCACACTGTCTTCTTCTGTCGCTATTCGGTAAGAAACATCACAAAGTACGTTCATTGTTTTCAAAAGCAGCACCAAAAATGAGCAATGACTGGTGCAAGACTTTAAGGGTACAATGAAATGAAACTGAATCAGACAAGTTTGCTGCAATCCTGTCCGTTTGTTGAAGTACAATAAATCGTGTCTTGGTATTCTTAAACAGAGAAATCACGTTTGGTAGTGCCCCAAAACTAGAGAAGAGGCTAAGGAGTTCATCACAGGATGCAAAGGCCAGAACCACGACTGCTTAACAAGGGAAGCAGCGATACTGTTATGTCTAACGATCGTCGTTACGCACAACAGCAAACCGGTGGTATTCAGCTGTCACTAAAACTACAGTTAACGAACAACACAGACGAACACAGCACTGTTCTTGTTCTTTCATTCTATCCAATACGAACTTCGACTGGTGATTTATGCGGAGGACAATTGACAGTTTGCTAACATCTCGCACTCATCACTACCGGCTCTAAGTACGTCTTCACCACTGTTTGTGTTTGCTATCGTTTTGGCCGAGTACCGTTTGCGGGGGGAAATTGCTCTTGTCTCGAACGGACAGTGGACGCTCAGGAAAGAATTCAGGAGGCCAGTGACCTGGCCATGAGCCACGTGACCAAGATCACGCCACTCAACACACGTTCTAGGTTGTTTAGCCCAGGATCTGTCCAGGGTAGTTCCACCCTGCATGTGATTCTCTGTTGACCAGTATCTCTTTTTATTTGAATTTAGTACAGTTCACGCAAACTACAGGTGTGACGGTAAGCAATATGACACTTGGAACTATTACGTTTTCCGGTGCGGTACCAGCCTGCAGAGCACCGTTGATCCCTAAGCCAGGCTTCTCTGTTCGGTATGTTTACATTCATTCATAACCGTTCAATTGTTTCTCTATACCAGTCTGATGACACTCACGGACCTTTTCCGTCCTCGGTTCCCTCTGTATGCCGTGTTGTCTATTTCGTAAGCTCGTTTACTTTACCTAACTATTTTCTCGGTTGCTACAAAGGGACCGCAACGACTGTCCCCTACACCTTCTTACAGTTTGCTGATGGTACGTTCGTATTTACGGTGTACTTGAACTGACCCATTTTTTGAAACGATCCGTGATTCCTACAGTCCCATCTGCTGTTGTCCGTCACTACTGATGTATCCGCTGTCCAATGTCCCAAGCACAGATGTCCAAACCGATCTGCTCTCTAACTTCGGTTCTGTATGAGATCGAATAGCAGTGAAAGACGACTCTGTGGAAACCATCGTATTGTCCCGGATTCATAAATATATCAACCATTTGCGCATCACCGCGCCGTGCAAGCGGTGCTATGGATGGCTCATTTTACTTTGACGTATGGGTATTGTCGACTGGCAAACGGCCTAATGCTCCTGAAGAAGATGGGCTACCTAGAACGCATGTTCCCAAAAAAAACCATCGGACGGACGACAACGGCACCAATCAATTCAGATACGCACTCACACAACCACATGGTAACTACATCATGTGATCAACACTGATGCAATCAGCTGATAAACAATAATCGGGACAAAGCCGGACAGTGGCTGTGGTTTTGGGAACTTTTATCCACCAACTGCCTTTCCTAAGTTCGCGTTACACTCTGAAACGATTCAGAAACAACAACATAGATCGATTGGCGTATTTCCGTTAACAAGACCAACCGTATTTATCTATACTCGTCGCTGCTTTCGCGACAGTAACCCATCAGAGGTGTCGATTTCCGCATCTCCAGTTCTAAAATGGGTCATCCGCTCCAGCAACAACTTCACTATAGTCTGTCACTCAATGAAACAACCAACATCATCCATGAAATGAGGTTTCCACAACCGACAGCGACGACTTAGTATATGATTTCCATGAAATGAGGTGAACACCTCGAAAACTGCATCACCATGGTGCTCAACGGTGCTCAACTAGAAATGACGACCGGATAATTCTGACGTGTTTCCATCAAGGCTGCAGGTCTCTGGTAACCAGTTTTGCCATTCATTCATATGGTTGAAAAATAGCGCTTCGGAATTACACCTTTTCGCCCAACCTGGTGAAAATTACACAAGATTTGGCTGCAGCGCAACAGTCTCCCTCGACTCTTCCCGAATTTTGGCCTTTTGGTTTCCGGAAAAACCCGATGCAATCGAGCAGCTTGTGCTAGTGGTCGGTTAGTAATGTACAAAATGGTTACTCTTGTTTGCCTGCTAACCGGATATGAAACGTGTAGCGCAGCAGTCCCTAGCAGTGATAAGAATCGCAATATTTCAAGGGAGAACGGAGCCACACATGTAAGCTTCTGTTACGGTGTGCTTGAAGCAGTCTGCTCACTTTGTTACAAAAACGCAAACGGATCAGAGAAGGTTGGAAGGGCTAACAGACGTAGACCCTAAGTTGAAGGCGGTGCACGGAAATAAAGAGGCTGTGAACCACTGAACCGGAGTATTGTGTTGATTTCAACCACGTGTATTACAAACGAAGCATGTGCGCCGGAGCCCTTGTACTGCAGAAACACCGCGGCTGTCCCACCCATAATGAGGGAGGGTGGACAAGTTTGAGCCATCTGAACATATCCAGCAGGTCATCGGTGGTGCACACCCAGCATCGCGTGTACAAGTCAACATTGGTATCGGTGACCTCGGGGTCTAGTAACCAATCTGCACAAATCCGCATGTCAATTCAAGTGAGTTGAATTTTCTCTCT
>SJOL01000719.1:427493-495264 GCA_004794785.1 Opisthorchis felineus | reverse complement strand
TTTTTTGGAAAAACGTGGTTTTGTTCACCTATGAGAGTCATCAAAATGTACCCTATATTTCACCACGGTAGGAGATACATTTACAGCCCCATAACTCCCATGTTCAATTCATACCTACGGTCAGATGTACGTGCAAGTTTGGAAAAGCTAGCCGTCAGAACACCCTTGAATGTGCTTCACTATCTATTTCGAATACTTGAGATGTAGGCATTCCAAGTTTCGTTCGCCATTGATTTTACCTTCCACACCGCCGAGTCGGTCATCACGCAGTACATACCGAGGTCGTGGCTGTGGTTGATCAGATTCTGTAGCGTAATCCTGACACGAAAACGAGGTCAACGCAGGTGAAGGACAATTTCACTCACAGAGCAAAGTGATCTTACGGCTGACATACGTCTCTTGTCAGTCACTGAGATCGTCACGCCAGCAAATTCAGTGCTTCAAAATAACTTCTTGGAAAAGATGCCAACAAAAGCATCATACGTGCAAGGGAATGTGGTGAGACACATCCACGTACACCGGGATTTATCACATGACGGTAGCTAACTGCTGTACGGATTCAGGTTGAACACAAGTGAAACCCTTTTGACTGAGATAAATTACTCTGACTAGCTGGCCATTCAGAAATTGGATAAAACTTAGTTGACGAGCGAAAATGCACCACCCAGAGTGCCGAGCAGGTAAGACTTATAATACCGCTAAAGACGGACAGCAACGAAGAATAAAAGGGCGCCTCCTAAGGTAGCAGGCCTGTGAGAAATAAGCATCTGTCCATCCGTTCCAGAACAGTGATAGACTCAGAGATAATGCTTGTCAGTTTGAGAAGCATTCATTCTAAAGGCACCATGTGATGATCAACAAGGCGGACGGTCATTGAAGCTTACTGTGGTAATGAGCCACCATATAGGGTGACCAGCTGCGTCAAAGGTCAGCACAGTTGTGGGACACAATATATCTATTTTCAGCTATGCCCCTGCACGAAAAGCATCCGGTTCGTCGAAATTGATTTTCAAACACACGCTCATGCTGAATAAGTTTTTTAAAGAATATCAACAACAAAGGTAACTCTAAACATAATACGGTCAGTGGTATAAATTTCTGGACGACTGACCCATCCAGTCGCTTAAACGGTTCCCTCACTCTAGATGTGCAGTCCTGATTGGTAACATGGGTGCACAAACTGTGATAAGCCGTGAAGAAATAACGAGTCATCCGTGACGCCGATGACTAACCCTTGCCCATCATCGAACAGTAACGTCCAGCGTACTGCAAGGATCCAGATGGGTTCAAGGTGGGAGCTGGGAACAAAATATGGATGCATAACTTGTACAACAACCCTTGGTAAATTCAGTGGCTTAATCACAGAAATTTATTAGGGATGTAGGAGTCCTTAACGGCTTTTGAAACCTTGAGGTCATCCCAAATGACGCGAATGACTTACGCATTTTGCAAGCTTCAAGTAGGTCTTCACCATGTCCACGTGCTACAGGGTACATCCTTCGCGCTGCCAAGAGAGTGTACCTATTCATGCTGTAACGGTTTGTTTGCCTCTGTGATCCACTGGGCTGGGGGGGGGGTATCAATTCGACGCCCACGAAGTTTCTCACACTAAGTTGTCCGATGGACAGACGTTTGACGAACACAGTCTTCTGGTCCTCCAGGGACGGTGACATATTCCTTGGAAAAACTTGTACTACTGGGGTAGTATACCGGCATGCACCCGCTGACATGCATACGGGCCTTTGAGCCAAAGGCTTTGGTTGAAGGCCCTAGTCGTCCTACTGTCTAGTATCCCAGCCCGCATACGCCCATGAACCTCAAAACTAAAAAGACTATCATGTCACACGAGCCGTCACATGGTGTCATCAGCCGGACCACCTTAACTGCTACATACAGCAAGGCGGGTAAGCGAAAACATGCTACTGCTAACAACTCCCTTCTCACACTTTCAAGTATTCCCTCTTCTACCCCACACCATCCCAAGCTGAATAATCCGTCTGCACATCTAAGCACCAGGAATCACCGCCTTGTTCGCTTTGCAACACGCTCAGCTGCAGCTACTACGCGTCCCTTTTCTGTGGCAATCCTAAACAATTTAAGCTCGGTTTTAAAACACCAAAAACCGGTCTACTCAACTACCGTTAATGTTCACACAGTGAAGCAATCAGAACAACAAGTCGCTCTTGCTCGTATGCTGCATTCCCTCTGCATTTATGTATATTGCCTGTCAGAAACAAGGATACACGAGGCAAGTACAGTAACAAAACTGACTGTACCTCGCTCTCTTCCCATTTCCAGCTGCTCACCTCCAGTGATGCGGAGACCACCACATCTGGATATGACGAGGTGGGCAGTGTACTAAGCCATTGAGCTGAGGCGTCCCTACTTGATGGGATACCCGTCGGTAATCCCTTTTTATTGTATCTGCTTACGGCCCCACGGACTGTGGCTCTGAATCTACCAACGACAGTTCCCATGACGGTCTAGGTAGTTATTTACAATGGGCTAAAAGCTCAGACACCGTTGTGGTTGCTGGTGACACACCGGTTAGTAGGCTTGTCGCTGCTGAGGCCCAAATGGGTGATCATCCTAGTTCGGACACGTGACAAAAGGACAACGGAGAGCGACCACTGCAGATGTGTTCACAGACTGATCTGATCAGAGACTGTTCCTCTGCAATACAAATTTCAAGAACAGCGGAAATCGCTTGACAACGGGATGCCAACCAATCAACCAGCCCCGGATCCAAAATGATCACATTGCCATCAGTTACCGTTGTTGAGGGTCGATCACTGCCTACCACTCCATCTAGTGTAAAAGCTTGAACTCCGACCACGCACTTTTCCGTGGCTGCTTTTCATTACGCTTTCCGAGTCCACAGAAAACGCTCACATCTCGCATAGCCACTGAGAAGCTCGTGGGCACAAAAATCAAACAGGCCTATCAAAACCGGTTCCCCCAACGCCTGCCGGCTGGCCCGATGTAGGATATTAACAGTCACCGGGGACATATCCAAAGCGCTACTTAATGCCGGAACTTCTGTTCGCGGTACAACCCAGTCAACCTCATCCAAACACTGGATCTTTGATAGGACAGTGGATTTGTTGGACGCCCAGTGACAGATCCCTTCCGGTCGCAATAACAACCCAACTAGACGCATCGTCCGACGTCATGTAAAACTAAGTACTCGCGCAGACTGGAGGGCTTGGTGGGTTCGAAAGTCCGAAGAAAGGGAAGAAATTATAAATGCTGGAAATGTCTACAGATCGTTTCGCTGGATTCTATAGACAGGTCCCCGGGAGCCTCTTGTCAGTGAACTCGTCATGGATCACAATGGCTCTCTAAGATACAGCAAAGAACGTTTAGACCGTTAAGCAGAATAATTCGACGGGAACTCGGTCATCTGTTGCTTCCAATCCGGGTTGTCGATCTTTGACAAAAATGTGTACTGCGAATATGGATCACTCTTCGGCTTCGGAAAGGTGCTAGTGTGTATCTCTACCCGAACGTCATCAAGCCTCTGGTCTCGACGACATGCCACGTGTTCTGTTCAACGACGGCGGTCAATTCATCAACCAGTGCCCGTCTGGCCCAACTGAGTCCGTTCCAGACAACTTGGGTCAGTTCACAATAGCACCCATTTTCAAAGACGGCACTAACAGTGAATTTAGTAAACACAGAGGTGTCAGTTTCACTCCCGTTGTAACAACACTTCTGGCATCACAGATTCTCCGTCTTCTTACGGCGGCTTTCGAAACCCTGAAGCGGGATTTCGACCTGACACCGGATGCATCGACCGCATCTTAACACTCCGTCAGGTGTTGGGGCAGCGCCACATGTGCACACAACCCACAATCTTGGTGTTCCTTGACTTCAAAAGTGCGTTCGATTCTGTGGTTAAAACGGTGATTCTAACTACACAGGCCCAACAGGAGACGCTCCAGAAGTTTATGAACATGGCCCGGTCCTTATATTCACATACCTCCGGGTGTGTGTTAGCGTATGATGAGCTCTGTAAAAGCCACACTACAAGGAGTGGTGCTCTCTTTTTGTTCAGTTTCGTCGGGGGTAAAAGTTGCAACGTCTTCGAAACCCCGGTGTTCAAATCGTTGACTTCAATCGTTGACTTCAATCGTTGCCTTGTCGATCTGTAGCACGCGGGCGATACTGTCATCCACTTTGAAAACGAAGGCCAAGTACACAAGAACGAACTCAACACCTTCATACCATCTTGCAACATGCGTTTTGCACCTGAAGTGAATTTTGCATTCGTTCAGCTGTAACACCCTTCCGGTGCCTAGCTGCCATGCCACCGGAAGGAAGCTCGATACTGCCAGGTTGCCCAAGCCTAGACAGGAGAAGTCGAGATGCAGGGGTCGGGTTCGAACCACGGACCTCCGATCAATAAATTCACGCCCTAACCACTTGAGCTATCTCGCGCCTACAAAGTGTACGGTCATGCTTTACAACGTGCCGTCTCTGAACAGGTCCCTAGTAATTCAAAGAGAGGCACTGGAGTTTGTAGGAAATTTTACATATCACAGCAGTTATATGTAAAATTAATGGGAGCTACTCACTGGTATCGGTGATAGAGTAACCAAATTCCGAGTGCAAACTTCATACTGCCAGATAATTAACCAGAGTGGAAAGACGAAGATAAATACACAGCCGTCTCAGTCCTTCTGGTGACCATTAAAAGTGCGTATCTAAAATATATATCTGGGGAGATTTGAACCTGCAGTCTTCCGGACGGGAGGTTGGAAACTCTGACATGCAGGTGGTCCACTGGCAGTGTGTTTAATGTGTACTTGGATCAGACATATTGTCACTCATCCATGCACTCAATGATTCCACGCAAAGTGAACTAGTGACGGCTGGCCTTTCTAGTGTGAACATCTGACACGACCCATGTAACACCGTGTTGCTATTACATCATCAGCGGGGGGGGGGTGAATATCTGCAACCTTGCAGATAAGTGTTGAGCATTGAACCCTTGAGTTAAAGATAGCTGTTTACAGATGTCGTTAACTTGCACTCCAGCAGAATGCAGTCTGCCTTCGTGGACATGAGCGTCGCTGAAAATTTCGAATTTTGTTGCTGTGACGCCGCCGTCAATGTAATATAAGTCTGCAAAGTAACCCGGATGGTGCATATCAGTTATCACCACCAAGCTGTGCCACTGCTGACCCGAGTGGTTACCATAACAACCGTCCAAACAACTTTGTTGATCCAAAAAGGACCGGCTACGGTAACTAAACAAGAGACGCCACAATAAGCCAAACAACAGTGAACTCTATAAGGAATTTATGCAAAAATTGTGTTGAATGTCAACCAACCAAATTGCCGACACAGAGGTGGCTTCCGGCATTTTGTATCCTGCCAGAAGATGACTGACTGACCACATAAATAAAGTCTCGTGGAATTCAGACGGTGTTTTGAAAAAAAACAGAGCGGACATGTATCCGCGGTTTGGATCGCTTAAATATGTTTCAAACTGTTGACCGAGACTCCGAATGAGATAGATGAATATTCAGATTAGAGCAACGCGTTCAAGTGTGGTGTGTTCGATGTACCCAACTGGTACACCGGATTATTGAGAGAGATTCGTGAGTTTAGAGAGAGTGACCTCGTTTGTTGTCTCGCGTGTGACCACTCGGTGTGTTTGTGTGTCCACGCAGCATGATGTCTGCCGACTGGTTCACATCAGCCATGCCAGCACAGATCCCTAGTTGATGTGAACTATTGGTTGCGTTCTGCTTCACTTTGAAGTTCGCGTTATCTCAAGCTTGGTCCGTTGACTAATACACAAAGTTTCTTTCTGATATGTTTCTGTGTTCTCTGCAGCAACAGTGAATCCAACCAATGTGATTCGCTTCTGAAGAAAACCCACTTTGAGAATGACCATAGCCCGATACCCAATTTCCACTATTACCGAACTCCCATTAGACGAAAGACTATCGACTAAATACCGCCGTATGCAAACGGTGGATGTTACGGATCACGTTCGTCACACCGCTATTTTTCAGTTACTCCAGTGTGGTAATCCGACTAAGACCCACTATCGACTCATAAATGGAAATCATCACAGTAGTCAACGGAACCTGAACAGGTGGCAGCAAACCCGTTACCAAAAAACGTACGCTTTATTATCACAGGTTTCATAAAATAAGGCACCGATCGATCATGACAGTAAGATGACAAAACGACAATCGTTTAATAGCGGGGAGTTTATACGGTCTTTTTTGACTGCAGACCATATCTACATTCTGGTATGTTCAAAACGACACAACCGAGAAGCTCGAGATAGCTCAGTGATTAAGGCGAGAACTGACTGACCGAAAGGTCCGTGGTTCAAACCCAACCCAGGCATCTCGACTGCTCCCATCTGGGGTTGGGCAACCTGCCAATACCGCAGCCCTAGTGTTTCCTTTGGGTGGCATGGGAGCTAGGTACCGGAAGGGTGTTACACCTGAACGATTTCCCGATTTTCTTCGATTCGACCGAGGCCAGAAACACTCCATTACTTTTCATTTTGAAGTGTTTAAACCAAGCTTACGAGGAATGACTAACAATCTCGGCTGGAATTAGCCAAAACTCAAATTTCTCGAACAAAATTTGTCGAGTTATTGATTCCATTTCATTCAGTTATAAAACTATCCTTGTAAGGGTAGACATCTGCATCGGTAACTGGATCCACGGCCTCAAAACATGAACACTCGAGTGATGCTCTGGCGTAAACAGACCTTGACAGCTGCGTCCTGTTATACCGCACAGCACAAATAGAGGTATTGGTTACGGCTAAACCACTGTTACACAGTTAGATGTAAGCCCTGGTGATAAAACGAAAAACCGTGGTATTCTGTGCGTAAACTCATGTGATTTTTGTGCGGCTCCAAGTTACGTCAATGCTAGAAAAGTATGGCTTGTACCGGACAAAATATAATACCAGTAACATGAATTTACTTGTGACCATGCGCAACCAATTCTGCCTCAGAGTTACTGTTCATACAGTTCGTAAGATCGGATGAGCAACTTTGCATTTGCGAATTGCACGCTGTGCATAACTGACCCGAATTAGTCTCAGATCCTCTGTGTATCTTTTGTGTTTCGGGTGTATTGGTCAAGTAGATAAGGGCTTTCAACACGCATGGATGCAGCATTCTTGGTACGCCTTGTTGCGCAATTTCCATCAGTTGCAACAACAACCCTACCCTTAGAGTGTGGATAGGCATTTCCTTAGCAGTGACGTAGTTGCGAATAAGTCCGAGACGACAAAGCTGATGAGCGCATATAACATGTGTGCATTTCATGGTCACAGAGACCAACCGATTGCATTTTCAGAGCCCAATGGCGTTACGGGAATCAAGCTGCTGGATGAACGCACGAAAGTATGGTGACAGATTTAAAGATACTCTCTAAAAACCATTTGAAAAGAAACGGAGAACTCGTAAAAAATTTGACATGAAATGTTGCGTATAGGCTACTTCCAACCAAGACTGTCACGAAGTATTCGAAGTGTTGTAAAAGAACGAAATTCTCTAACTAAACACGTATAACAAATAATAATTCGAAGCCGAACTCTTCACCTTATCCCTAAAACCTTTTGCGGTCAGGAGTGGCCGCAAGCAGTCGTACTTTATCGTTGTTCTGGTTTGGAGAACTTGCAGAGGTACGAAACTGTCACAGTATGTCTCCTGATGTAGCGGCTGTACTTTTGTAGACTTATTTCGAAGCGATGACCCAGAGGAGCAACGGACCAAGAGACATTCCGACGAAAGCTCTTGGTTCATCCGGTGCGAGACTGAGTTTCTCATAAAACTAGCAATTCGCACTGCCCGAAATAGCTATTCAGAGTTTAAAACAAGATTTGATATCACCACAGATGGCGATGCAATAGGTTATCAACGGCCTGAGTCAAGACCAGAAAGCTGCCAAGGGTGTCCTGCAACAGCTTCACAACTCGAGCATTTCGCTCAGTGCAACGCGAGTTCGATCCGCATATTCTCGTACTGACACAAGGCGTACGCAAATGCGTTTGGCACACACAATACCTAAGGTACCACTGGTAATGTTCTATACTCGAAGAGAACCGGGTTTACCTCACACAGTGGTCAGTTGGTTGAAAAACATTTCGAGCAATGCACTTAAAATGAGCAGCAGTGAAGCAGGTAGTTTGTAGGGCACAAGATGAATTGGATGAACCGGTGCTTACCGGGTAGGTTAGTTTCATGACTCCGGACAAATCAGCCCATGAACAGATAGTGTGAATACCACTGAAACAGACAGTCACAAAGTTGCTGAAAACTCTTGGACAGCAAGCTTGTGAGTAGATTCGTTCAACAAAATATACTGCGACATCTCCAGTACCGTACCAACTGAAACATAAGGCGGTCTTAGTGCAGCACATTCAGTTGAAGAGAGAGAGAGATTCAGTTGGGATTTGGTCGAATCACCCGTTCAAACCAAACATTTTTCGCGAGGTAAGCGACTCAGCTGCAAAGTGAACTGGTGCTGACTAAAGACTCAACTGAAATTCACATGAGTCTCTGGTTCACAATGTTCTCCAAACGAATCTACTGTACAGAGACCGTCAGCTGTTTCAGTTGGAACGATATTCAGGAAGGAGAGGCAAATCCTATGCAGTACATAAACCAGAGAATCAGGTGAATTTCAGCTGAGTCTGCGTCAACAACAACTCAGTTTGTAAATGAGTGTTCAACACAAGGGGGGCGAGATGGCTTAAGTGGTTAGAGTGCGAATTTACTGACCGGAAAGTCCGTGGTTCGATCCAGACCTCTGCCTCTCGACTTTCCCTGTCTAGGCTTGGGCAACCTGGCAGTATCCCAGCCCTCGTGCTTCCTTCGGGTGGCACGGCAGCTAGGCACCGGAAGGGTGTTACAGCTGAGCGATTTTTCTTTCAACACAAGATACCAAGTCAAATGCGCAGGTTTATAATGGATTTTGGCGATCTACCCTCGTGGGATGAATTCACGGAACGACCTCAAAAGGTGAGACCTTGTGCAGTGGATCTATCTTGGTTTGGGGGGGGGGACAAGAAGAATATTACTTGGCTGAGATTCGCCTCAGGCTTGCATTACCACCATCTTCGTTTGCAAGTGTCATTATCTTCAAATTTGCTTCAGTAATTGTTCATCTGGTTCGCATCGATGGAACCTGAATTTTCGGAGTCCCTAAAACACTCCTTAGCGTTTTGTATGGGCAGCGAATTGAATTGTCCCATTGCTCGTTCCCGCACTCACACAAGTTCTCCAACCACGTTAACACTAGCGAGATTAACGATCTGTGCACCCGTTGCCAAACTGCTCTGGGGCATCAACAATCCCGTCCTCCTTTACAAATGCAATTAAGGGAGAAGGTCAGTAGCTCATATAACAGCCACCTTAGTGACTTTGGCGAACAAATCGACAATCATCCTACAAAAACTGTAAAAAGAATTCCTTCTACCCGCAGTAATTTGTGTGAAAATAAGGTTGAAACACCTGTCGCCTGGACGTGTGTGCACCTGATGCGCGATAAGCTGAGACGTATTCACCAACAAAGAGCAACATAGCACGTGAATTTACACACCTGTCAAGCTGGAACTGGAATTCGCCAATAGTGGCAAGGTTTCCAAAATGAATCTCGTGGACGTGCGTAACGTATTCATCAGACAGTGGTATGATTTATGCAAGCTGTTCCACCTTTCACGTTACGGAACGAAATCATCTACCTACAATAAACGCATATTATTACTGCCTACGATTTTTTTAAAATCCCAAATGTAGCCTTGTAACAGATTCAATCTGATTGTCTCGCTTCGGTGTAGCTAGAAATTCGACCTTTGGAAAAATTCGCATATAGCCCCAAGCACCTAACCGACAGCGGATCCATCTTCGAAGGCGATACTTTATCAGCCGCGCAAATAAGACGCCCTCAGAAGGATCTCTTCAGAATTGCCGACTGGTATTTTTTTTTCAGGTGAACTGGGAAATGAATCTTGATAAACGAAACATACCCAACAAATAAAACCTATCGACTTTTTATATGCCTAATGGTAGTTGACATTGTCAGGTTACAATTATGCATTTTTCGTCATCATTTTCTCGAATGCGCCTTGTTTGCATTTCTGGTACTTCAGAATGTCTTTTGTTTTTCCTTGGTGGTTATGTATAAAAAAAGTGAATTCAACAAATGTTGTGGGAACATCACACCAATAGCAGGTGTTTGGATACACTCAAGAGGATAAAAAGCCTATAGCCCGGCCTTGCCTTGGGAGATGTCCAAATATCGCGTCGCCGTTCAAACACCTAAGGTGATATACACTGGGACCATCTCGCTAAGTAAAGTACGTTCCTTAGTCCCAGTGCAGTGGACCGCGTCTTGAAGACTGACCACACCCTGCCTATCCAAACTATCCCGTAGACTATTTCCAGTAGATGGGCACCACGGCGAACTTCGGTAACCGAACACTCAGACCCCAGAAGAATAAAACTTACCGTCCGTATCCAGCTATACAATGAACTGCAACGGGTCCAGCAGCGCCTGTTGCGTTGGATGATGCGGTTTTTGGCTCTGTGTAAAATCTGGCTCGTAAAAGATTGAACCAGTCGGAGAGTACGTTGTCCGGCGGCGGAGAACCATCACTGAACTCCCAATGCTGTTCATACATCAGAAAAAAGTGAGGTGATGGAATTTCGAAACTCATCATGATTTAATGAAGTAAGATAGCAACAATGAAAATACTTCAGAGCCCAGAAGTGCAGGTCTCTCAGAGCTGGCTAGCTTCAAATTGAAGGTCGAATGTGGTTGGTTCTAGTGATTCACTTTTCCATGAATCGGTGGATTCTATCAGCCAGTCTTGCTGACGCAAGCGGTCAATTCTTGTCGACATAAGAATGATAAAGTGTGAATCGATCGCTTCGCTTGTGAACAACCGACTGATCCGGATAGTCAATAAATTAATGAAATCGGCACACTTGTGGGTGGAACTACACCTACAAACTCGTGCGTCCTATTGGATTGGCCAACACCAAGCCAAATGTTCCGCTGAGCATAGCTAAACGACTAGGCGTCAAGAAGCCACCACCACGAACGAACACACCCATTCATTAAATGGTGGAATACGAAATCTGATGCACCCCTAGCACGAGACCCCAATTATCTTCATGTGAATACAAATACAACCACTCTAGCTTTTATTTTGGTAAGTCCCCTCACACTAACCCGAATTCGGACGACTACACCGAAATTTCAGTGTGATCATCCGCACCATCCGCTTGTACCGTTACACTGATAGGGATTAAGTCACAGGTTCTAAATGATACGGTCAAAGTGTGAATCGATCCCAATATAGTGAAACGATTCTCGCGTTCAACAACATTCAACGTCACTCCTTGGATTACCAGAGGCATGTACAAGTACTACGTCCTTTAGTATGACTTTGCACTTTGTGGGCGCGAAGAACATGCCGAAGGAGTGGATGACTGGGTCAGCTTTTCGAGTAACGCTTGCGCTTCTTGCTCTTTTTTTCAAAAATGATAACCATGCTGTCTGCGCATTCCAGGCTGACAAGGCTCCCGATCGTAGAGATCTGAACACCGGGGTTTTGGAGACCTTCCAGTGTTCGTCTCATTACCTCATGAGTGAGGAAACCAAATAATGGAGAGTGAGCACCCTTGTTGGACACCACTGCTTGTTGGAAGACTTTCGAAGAGCTTCTCGTATACTTTCACGCGCCCACAAGTATCTGAATATAAACAGTGCATATTCATGAACTTTCGGGTCATACCCTTTTGCACAAGTGTGTTAGAAGAACTAACCGGTCGACGAAATAGAATGTATCCTTCAATCAAGAAATACCAGAACTGTGGGGCGCCTATATGCATGTCGCCATTCTAGCAATTGATCATATCGGGTAGTAACTATCACTGGAGGAAGATGTCCAAAGCTGTACGTGGTTCTGAAACTTCTTCCTGCAGTAAAACCCAGTCAGTCCCTTCTGAGCACTAGATCTCTGATAAGATAGTGGCTTTAATGGAGGCCCAGAGACAGATTTTTTCCGGTACCAACCACAACCCAACTCGATGCATCGTCCGACGTCAGGTAAAACTAAGTGCTCGCGCAGAATGGAGAGTTTGGTGGGCTCGAAAGTCCGAAGAAGGAGAAGAAATGGTAAATGCTGAAAATGTGCGTCCTCGGAAGCTTCTTGTAAGTGAACTCATCAAGGTTCACAATAGCTCGCTGATATACAGCGAAGAAAAAAGTTTGGACCGTTGGGCAGAATAAGTCGAACAAATCAGTTGGCCACCTGCCACTTCCAATCCGGGCTGTCAGCCTTTGACAGAAATGTGGACTGCGAATGTGAAGCCTCACTCAGCAAGTGTGCCAGTTACCTCTACTCAAGAGTCATCGGGCCTCTGGTCTCCAAGACTAGCCACGTGTGCCGTTCAGGTACGGCGGCAAATTCCCCATCCAGTGTCTGTCTAACCTACCTACTTTATTCCTGAGGAGAAGAAAGCGTTTAAGACACCTTGAGTCAGTTTATAAAAATGTTCGCCTCCAAAAGCAGTACTCGCAGTGAATGTGGTAACCATAAGGGACGTCATTTTGACTGTCGATGTAACAACGCTTCCGGTGTCATTGGTCCTTCATTTTACGGCGGCACGCGGAACCTTGACCAGTGAGGAATTCCGACCGCACGGATGTTGCACTAACCACATTTTCACACTCCGTCAGGTGTCACAGCAACGTTATATAAACACACGACCCACAATCTTGTTGTTCCTAGGCCTCATGAATGCGTTAGGTGTTGTCGATAGGTCAGCACTCCTAATTATACTTTTCCAGAAGGGAATGATCCTGACTTCTGTGAACAAGATGAAGTCCTTATATCCACATACTTGTAGGTGCGTGTGTATGGTGACCTCTTTAAGAGCTTCCCTACAAAAAGTGGTGTACGGTAAGCATATCCACCCCCTCCATTTTCATTGGACTCCGTCATCGACGAAACAACATGGCTAACACCGGAAGGTCTATAAAAACCCGGTTCAAATCGCTGCTGTTGAAAGCCCTGTCAATCTGTAGCACGCAGAGGACATTGCCCTCATCTTTGAAACCGAAGGCCAAAAACAAATTCTTGAATGAACTCACCGTCATCGTACCATCTTTCAGCATGCACCGTGCGCCTGCAAACTGCGAAGCCATGCTTCAGAACGTGCAGCCTCTGAACATACCCCAAGAAGTACTGGAGTTTGTAGGAAATTTTATACACCTCCGTAGCTAGCACTGACGACAGTGTGCCTGATGGAGTTAGTGCGCGAATCCTAGAGGCCCGAATCACGTTTTCAACTTACTTCACTTGTGGCATCAAAAAGACATTTCACAGTGTCCAAATGGTTGCGTGTACCAGACTACAGTAAGAAGAGTAAGGGAGTATTTCGATCCCTGAGGTGTAAAAGGCACATAAAGAGGACTCAAGCAATACATCGACTACGAAGTTAAAGAGGGAGGGCGACAGAAGAAACCCTTGAGTCACACCAGTGGATGTAGCGAACTGAGAAGAGAATCCACCACAGACACGTCCATCTCCAAGGTAGGAAGCATACAAATCCTTTATAAGAGACAAGATCTTAGGAGGGACACCCTTCACCGCCAGACACTGCCACAGTTACTGACGATCAACGGGGTCAAAAGGAGATCTGAGATCGAGAAGGATGATCACCGCTGATTATCGGGAAGAGCAGCACAGTTCCAGTGATAGTTGCAAAGTGAAGATATGATCGATACGAGGGGCGAAACCCAGATTATTCTCGCGGATCTGGTTCTCCAGAGAGTGGATCCACCTCCGCAAGATAACATCAGAGGAACTCCTGAAGCTATGGCCACTAGACTGATTCCCCGGTGGTTTTCGCCTGATTTTCTTATACCCTTTTTGTAAGTAGGATACAACTTTGAGGCGCTCCATTCTGCCGATATTCACTCGCCACTCCATATACTTTGGATTGACACCGTTGGGATAGCTACGAGGGATTCACAACCTTATTTGAAGAGTACAAAATGCATACCATCTGGATCAAGTGCTTTGTTGCGCTGAAGCAATAGAACTACATATTGGACTTCAGCTGGTGATGGCCGATTGGTATCGACGTTCCACTCGGCTTCATTTGGTTCTTCCAGATGGGTTGGGTTGATGAGGTTAGCTGAAACGTTCCCCAAATTGTTCAGCCCATCATTCTAAACGACATTCCTGTAAATGAGTTGAGGTCACATCTTTTTCGAAGATCGCTTAACTAACAACCACCCTCCTCGGACCAGTTGATCGAAATGGCCGGAACAGGGTGCGGTGGTTCCCTGTTACCAAAGCCTTCTCCAGCCTCCGGGTTTTTTCGACCCACCAGACCTCTGTCAGTCCTTAGGCTCTTCCTTATTCGGCGTTTGTGGATGGTATAGTTTTCCCGGCTGCAATCAGAACTGCTGATCGTGACGAGATCCACTGTTCCTTGGGGTGTGCGAACGATCTCGAGAGGACAGTATCAAGGGCTGTGAACATGGCTTCTTTCACTTTTCTCCAACAGTCATCCAGACAACCATTGTGTCCGCTGAGTCCCGGTAGCTTCTCAGCCAGCCCCAGCTCCAAGGACGCTTTGCAGGTGGTGAACTGAATGGCTTTGTATCAACCGGCCTGTTCTAGAGGAGAGGCGAATAAGTGCACGTGCCCATGTGAAGCCTTGATCAGAGTCCAGTGGTGTATTCCAAAATGATCGAAATCTTGAATCGAAGCCCTCCCCAAAATAGCGGGTTGTCACATGGTCCAAATGCGTCCATAGCTGGTTTGAAGTTTATGGCCTCTAATTCAAACGGTATAGGTGCTTTTTATGAAACTTTGTGCTGGCTAGAAATAACTGATTTTCAGCATATAACCTAAGACTTCGCTCCCCATTATCTGTGCAGTGAAGGCCAAATCCGAATCGGCCGCCAAGATAGGCTTCATCAGGACTTAGTCGGCCAACCTGGCCATTAATACCATCCGTCAGAATCGCAATGTTTGTATCCCTTGCTGAAGGGAGCAACCGTGATAAATATCGGTAGAAGCTGTCTTTCCCAACCGCAGAGATGCCGTCGACTGTCGTGCTGACACTAGACATGAACATCAATCACCACGTCGAAATGCGTTGATCTCGATTGAATCAGTCAACCTAACAGCGCAGTGGCGACGACCAACTGCAATCCAAACGCACTCAGCCCTGGGGCTAGGCACACCTTCCACACTGTAGATACCAAGAGCATTACGATCGCCGAACGCCCGAAGAGTAAAGTGCGAGAAATCTGGGCTTTTCCCGACAAGTTTGAGGTGCACGACTGTCGGGACGCGTCCAGACATGAAAAAGTACATGTGAGGAGAACGACGCGTCCCCAAGGTCACCATCGGTCCCACACGTTCAGGATAGCAGGTGCATTGGCGGAGCTCACCAAACACGGCTTAGCAGCATGTGACCAGCGCAATGGAGTGCGGGTGAAATTGTTCACGCCAGGAACGTCGCCATTGGCTGTACAGAGCGAACAAGTGAACGACCATATTTGGCCATATAGTCATCCTATATATTTACGCAGAAGCTCTGTATGTTTGTCCTGACAATACAGCCGTGTTCCGAGTTCTCTGTCTTCTCCTTATCGCGTAGTCTGGCGGGCTCAGTTCAGGCGTAACCAATAGACGGCCACCCACGACACAACAACGACAGACACGCGGTCTTGTATGCGTGTTTCGGGGATAGAACATGCACAGATCGAAAAGGAGAATAACGTCTGTGCAGCAAAAATAGTTCAGCTGTAGCACCCTTTCGGTGCCTAACTGCCATGCCACCAGAAGGAAGCACGAGGGCGGGGATACTGCCAGGTTGCCCAAGCCTAGACAGGGGAAGTCGAGAGGCAAAAGTCGGGTTCGAACCATGGACCTTTCGGTCAGTAAATTCACGCTCTAACCACTGAGCCATCTCTCGTCTGTGCAACAGCTACCTGCTGCTTAATTTTTCCTCAGAATACGAGGGTTGGAGGCACCGATATGGAACAGATCCCTTGAATTTACTAAGGGTCTGTTTTAGGCGGAAGCTTAGATAAGAAGTAACGGTTAGGTAACTGACAACTGATTGAATCATAAGGACTTGGGTAAGGTATGCGTGGGGAGGAGTCAATGAATGAAAAGCTGTAAGGGCAAATGATAACCCCCCTTGTCTAATTCGAAGAAGGGGATCTGGTTGAGGCACCCACCTTGGGCCCTTGACTCAAAAGTGGAGGACCGTGAGGTTTTGCCCCGGGACCATTCTCCTAGCCCCTGACTGAAATATCCGAACCGCGGGGCGGTGGTTGTTAAGGTTTTCTTGGGGAACTCTTCCTGGAGCCAATGAATCACTCGATTGCAGCGGTCTTACCCGATGGAACAGGGAGCAAGGCAGAAATATCTCACTCCCAATGCGGTTGCACATAGCAGGTACCCTTGATTTTAGGGAGCATTCCGACCGTATTGCACAACGCGACGTAGGTCACGGTCAGCTGCTAGGCGATCGGAGTGCGCGGCTTTTAGGTCCAACCTTTCCTAATATGTCCTTTCTCGTTGGAAGACGGCGTCGCTTCTTCCTTAAACATGGACATGCTAGTCGCCTAAAGGAAACGCCTTACTGCCTTCACACTCCTATCGCAGAGGACGGCGCAACTTTACCTCCAGGCTACCTCATAATACTTCTCGCAGAACGTGGATCTCTGTTCTTCGTAGGGCTGCCCCCGTTGGCCTTCCTGGTGTGGTTGAACCTTGAGAAAGTGAATCACTCCAGCACTGGAGTCCGGCCACCACGAAAAGGGAGCAACCTCAGCCCGCGATTAGATGCTTTGAATCCCTCAGCGGTTTTGTATGTACTCCTTAGGTCCTATCTCTATCGTGGCAGGTGCCCGGTACCCTTAGCCTATCCATTTAGTTGCGTCCTCTCATCTTCATCAGCGTCCAGTTTGCAACTCCCTGTATTCCTTCTGGATTAGCAACATCGTCCTTAGGTATGGACACCAATCCCACGGACATTATCGAAGGCAACAAGATACACAGGGTTTGAACATGGAAAGGAATACAACAGGGTCCTCGCATACTCTCATGAGTTGGTAGTGAGTTCTCCTTGCCCAGTGAGCTGCTACGGCATACTGAACCCCGAATTTGAAATCAGCCCAATTTTGCGGGGTTTATTTAGGTACACATTTCGATGGGGTCAATCTCTTTCTTCAAAGTACTGTGACTGAATGGGATTCCAGGTTTTTGCTCATTATAATGTCCGATCTAGGTGCAACGGGACTGTGCAAGTTTCGACGTTTCTTGCAATTTTCACATCAGCAACGAAGTCTAACGAGCGCAACGAGTGCAACCCAAGGACCATGTCACTACCTAGAAATAACAAAGGACCCAAGAGAGAGCTGTGTAGCTTTAACTACTCATTTCTTGCATTTTAGAAAAGGATGTAAAAGTTCCTGAAAGGTGTCGTAATTTAGAAGGCTGGCTATCCATTTGGGTGGTGGTGGGCAACAGCTCAGTCATTGGGAAACGGTGACTGACAGAATAAAAAGACTTCAGCGAAGTTCTTCTGAGAGATTTGTTGAGGAAAACGATCCAACTGAAAGCAGACCTCTCCAACGACCAATCGCCTCACCCAAGACGCGAACGTCTATGTGAAAACCACATTTACAAGGTTGCTGGGCAACTGATCCCGAGTACTCAGCTACATGACCTTCAATAACGACTGGTCCAAGATTTCGAGGCGGCCTTACGTCCACTCTTATGGCTAACCACGCTTTCAAGCCTCAAGCAGTCTCTCGCCTACTGTACTGATACACTTAGCGGTGACGTATTCCAGGTTGTCTCCTATTGGCTGCCTTCGCCTACACAGTTGAAGACCATTACACAGTCCACAGTTCACGTACACGACTTCTACCTCTTCTTCTCTCGAACCTCACAACCTGCTTTTTCCGGCGCTTCCCGCCTTGATATAGTCATAAGCCTAGGATGTGACCGCCGTTTTACAGTGGGCACTCCAAAAAAAACTATTTCAGGTCGTTAAGGCGCCTTTTAATTAGCGGGTCACCGAATGAGGGTATGTGCACTTCTCTCATCTTGGCGGGTCCGCATCGGTGTTGCTAAATGCCCGACGGTGAAGGCTCTCCTGCAGTATACAAAGTGAGCCTCTTCCCCAACCCCAGAATATACGCGGGGTAAAAACACCACCCACAACCGGACCCAACAGCAAGTATTTAACCCCCTAAAATTGATAAGGGTAGGAAAGTCTGGATGGATCTACGATGGATAAGTCAGTTGTACACGACACAGTACATTCATGGAATTGGATGAGCCGGATGAATAGAGATTCAGTCCGTTTGAATAGTGATGGCTGTCATCCTCTCCATGAACTCCGTGACAAGCCGGACCACCCAGGTAACAGTCTACATAAACATTTTCAGCGCTAATCCAAGTCGGCTTTTACTCTTCCACAAAACATTTCGCCTGCCTTCTGCCACGCGCTGCGAACATCGGCTTGAAGCACCTGTAGCTCGTTTACTTTAATTTTCCAACCACAAAAGTAGGTACAAAAACGGCATAACGCGACTTACGTGGACTCTGATTCCGGATTTCTCAAACTCATCAGTTGGATATCTGTCCTCACACACACGAACAATATCCGACACATGAAGCCGAGAGCATTCCTACAACAGTGGGAGGCTGGTGGTGACAACTTACCTCAACAAAATAAGGCACGCTGCTTTTTGTGGGAGAGTCCATTATAATGAGATTAATTCCTTTGTACTCGATGGTCGTAATAACAGGTAATCTTAAGGTTCTCGAATTCATGCCGAGCACAGATACGGTTACATCTCAGAAGCTTGAAAATACGCCATGCTCAAGGTCATCCTGCGGGCTCAATTCGACGGGGTCAGTATGTTCACGGATTCACTGATTGATGCGCAGGATCGAGGCTTTCGCCCAAGTTTCCCGGGTCAGTTTTATTCTTGTCGCTCAGCGGCTGCCGTTCACCTGAAAGACACCTAGAGTGTCACGGGCTACCGGATGGCCAGGGATTCACATATTAATACACGGGGTCCATGCGCCCGTCAAAGTTAACCGTGTTTGGGCTGTTCTCGTCGTTCAGCTGAAAGGAACAAGTGAAAAAGAACGTGGCACCACTCTTTAAGGTCCCATCGTTGGGCCGTAAGCGCGCCAGCTCCAGGAACCATATGAACAATCGTCCAAAAGGGATCGGATTGCGACTTAGATATAGTATGCTAATGGTTTAAAAATATTCCTACACAACAGAGGTGCGCACCCTAAACTTCAAAGGCTTCCTAATGTATCTGTGACCTGTACTGGGGCTCAGCGATACAGTGAACAGAAAAGACTCTTGATAACTTACTAAAATTTAGGGGTAGGTCACATTGAATCGGACAGTCCGAAAGTTTGGCGGAAGTCATATAGTTTGGTAAAATGTATGCGGGGCTACAAAGGACAGGACAGGACAAGACAAGAGACAAGCTCAGGGCTTAATAGAAAAAGCCACTAATCGCTTGGAGTTTTGTATGATTGCCATAGGTCTTCTACCGGTTCTTATTTCTCTCTTAATTTTTCAAGATTTCACTCTGAAGTTCTTTTTTCTTTCTCACTGTTTCCCTTTTCCATTTTCCTATTTTTTCCTTCCTTGTTGTTATTTTTATCCAGCCGCCATTTTAAAGGTAGCTGAAGCTGGAATTTAGGACAAAATCAGTGCATTGGGGGAGCCAATAGCGATTTAACTGGGAGAAGTTGACGCACAACTAAAGATGGTCTCCTGTGGCTTGGTACCATAGGCTTACCAAGTTTGTTTGAGCGTGAAATAATGCGTGCGTAGTGAACAGGCTATCAGAATTGTGCGCCAGGCTAATATTAGGTCCTGCCAGTGCTCCCCGCCGGAAATAGTCAGGTTAGCAATTTGCTCCATGCATAGAACGTACCGAGCGTGATATCCCTTTTCCAGAACTTCGTCTGTGGATGAGAAGTGAAGAGTGCATGTGGATGAAGAAGTGGTAGGTGTTTGCAGTGATTTGTTGGATAGCGGGGATCTCGCAAATGGGTGAAAGCCCAACTGTTAGGCTATGGTATCCTGGTTTCAATGGGTGAACTGACCTTGTTTATTCACGTTTTGTTTGTTGAGGCTTCTTATTAAAAACCGCACGTCCTACAGGCTGCTGAAGCGCCATTTTCTCTTTGTATGAGGGCCAGGTGGCTCGCTTATTGATTTTGAGAAAAGGTCTGTTTATAATTATTTGGTCACTATTAGAGAAAAGTTGCGCTTGCTTCCTCACAGGCTTCCACATTTCCATGCCAATCAGTACGGAGTCATCCTCAGCCTTGCACCGTCTCCCCGGCTAAATTTTATGTACTGCAGAGATGACAGTATCCCGTAGCCCTTCTTCTCAGCCGGAAAATTTGAGCACTTATTCGAACGATTCAGCCCCCGAAGCATCGTGTAGCAGTCCGAAGCTCGCCACTGCTTTGGATCTCCGTCTTCGAGCCTTCTCTCAAACTTCGGCCTCCTCATGGGTGAGTGGGAATGTGACAGGCCGTCCATGCATAACGGGCGGTCTGACGTTTGCAGTGAAGGAGGGCAAATGGGCCTCGAAGACATTTGGCCAAAAACACCCACGTTATCCTAGTAGTGGTAACCGCTTTCCCCTTATTATCTTCAACAAGTTGAACCCCGGTGCTACCTAACCCAGCTTTCTAGCCGGTGCAATTTACCCCAAAATGTGACATCATCGCGACTCACCCCACCCA
Source organism: Opisthorchis felineus (assembly GCA_004794785.1). NCBI lineage: Eukaryota > Metazoa > Platyhelminthes > Trematoda > Opisthorchiida > Opisthorchiidae > Opisthorchis > Opisthorchis felineus. The sequence continues at coordinate 474,434 of SJOL01000719.1, read as the reverse complement.
GCAGGGATCCTGGGTGGTAAGCCCAAGAATTTGTCAGAAGTGGTGTGTAGATTCCATTACTGAGACCCATTCCGAAGTCGTCTGAAGAACCTACCTGCCACTATCACTGGCCAGATCGTGCAATAGTCTTCAAGCACGACAGCAGAAAGCATTATGTCGGCCGGTACATCATTTGTATGCATCCTTTCTGGGGAGCCACATGGTGCAACTTAGTGGATCAGTGTTTGCCGCCGACTGCAACTCAGAGTTGGAGTTCGATATGAAGGTCTTCGATCGAGGCACTTACTACTCTCCGCGACCAGTAAGATACCAGCTTTCAAAGCACTTTAGTGTGCCTTAGCGACCCCCGCATATGTGACATTGGTCCGTTTTGCCGCTTCACCAGAATTGCTCCATCTTTGCTCTGTCAACAGCAGGGGAACAGTGCCATAGGCCGGCCGTTGGATAATGATTCTAAAATGACGCTCACTTTTATCGACTTTACCCATACTATCCTCAGTTCTGGCGGTACCGGCTCACAAGAACTTTCTGAATAGCCGAAAGAGCTGCTAACAAAACCTTGGCAGATGCTTCAAAAGATGTGCATAAATTGCGCCTGGGCGCACCGACAGGGGCAGGATTGTGAATACGTTGGTAAGATTATGGAACGGTGTGAGACCCAAATTGATGGATTTGTCTGTCTCTATGAACCAGATTAATTAAAACCGAGTTCAAAAGCTCTGTTTCAATTAGGGCATGCCGGAAACAATACGCTCACCAGCAGTTTAAGCCGAAGCAAAATGAAGGTGCCCCAAGCAGACGCAGCTAAAGTAACTCTGTTGTACCGGCTGCTCACGTTTTGGGTCAAGGGTGGCCAAGTGGTGGTTGAAGGTTACATAGTTCTCTATGCTTAGGTCAAAAACAAAAGGAGAAAATGTGCGCACAAGGCAAAAACAACACAACGAGAAATCCCGTTGTGCACATTACAAGTTGAAGGAGAATTTGATACCAGCTTCCATGGCCAACATGACTTTTCTTATGTTTTCCAGCCTCACCCAACGTAAGCAAGGAGTGAAGTAAACGAAATAATAAGGTCACTCCAGTACTGAATGCACCTTCAAACTCACAACAGGCGTCTACTCACCTTCTGTTCTTCTCAGCAGGTACCCGTGACCCATATCACGTTTAGCCTTGTATGTGGCTTTGCCGGACTTCAAGAACGCAGGAGATGAAGAAGGCTTCTGCTATCGGAAACGATTACGCCCTATACTATTGATACGGTTGACTGTCGCTGGGGATGAAACGGCAAGTCCAGCAATAAGCAAATGAAGTGCCTGCAACACAGCGACGGAGAACAGTGTATACGAGCGAATAGAATGTAAACATTGATTGCTCGTCAGACGAAATAAAATTCAAGTTACCTGTACTGGAACGTAAGGAGGCACAAAGCATGTATCTAGACCACCAGTTGGGAATAAACATTATTATTATTATTATAAGCCATAGGGTCCGGGTTACCAATCTGACAAAGCTCACAGTTGTGAATGTGGAATGCAGAGAAACTAGCTGAAGAATGATGCAAATCAACATTTATTCCTGCCTTTAAAAATGGTATGCGGTCGCTGTGCGAAAACTATGGTAGCACTAGTCTGCTCCCCGCGGCGCCAAATATGCTGTGTGGTCTTATCCCTCAAGGATTGACTGAACACAGAAAGACATCCTTGAAAGCAGGCTGGGTTCCGTCCCGCAAGAGGATGCACTGATGACACTTACACTCCCAGTCCGACAGTGGAACAGTAACTCTGTTTTCGGCAACCAAAAGTGGTGGCATTTGTTGACTGGAAATCTTCCTTTGTCTCTGTAGGCCGTCAGATCCTGTGGCAGTTAATACGGAGCGATGGTGCTTTCCATAAATTCTCGACCCACATTAACGCTCTGTAGGCCAACTCCGGCGAATGCTTGGAGGTCCTCTGGAAGCCCTCATCCGAGTTCACTACATCAAGTTGTGTTAGGCCGGTCTGCCTTATTTCATGTTTTCTTCAACTTCGCCACGAATACGATTATAGCACACTCCCTCCCAGACTGTAATGCCCGTGGGGTTTGAAAGTTCCCAGAGCATTGTTTCACATATACGGAATACGTAGGCGATATACTGCTCCTTGGATCTGACGTCACTGTAATACACAGTACATTAAATAGCCTAAATAGTTCTACCTCACGATTTGATATGCGCTTCGGATCTGAAGTTTTTGGAGTGGTGTTGAATTTGAACACAGGCCTTATGTTTGCAGATGAGCTGACCAGGGTAGTTGACAAGTTCGTCTATCTAAGCAGCTTTATCGGTGCCGGTGATCCAGCCAAGGACGATATTTCCATCCGGATTGGGAAGGTCAGAGCAGCTTTTGTGAACCTACAGCACCTGCGGCGTGGGCATGACATCACCTTATCCGCCAACGGTCAAGCTTAGAATCCTGAGGTGCGCTCCATATCACTAGAAGGGTCAGAGACCAGGCCGTTGGGCGGCGCGGACGTCAAACGATTTTCCGTGATTGACCATCGATGTCTCCGGAACACAACCTCTTGTCGGGGAACACCTGATCAACAATGCTGGAGTACTTCAAACGATGCTCGGAAGAAATTACCATCTAACGGTAGATGAAGTTATCACACTGCTTGGGTTGATCTGACTTGGCCACATGCTTGGTATGCCAGCTAACCGACTTCTTGAAGATCCTTTTTTCGCTCAACTTCCGAGGGGTAGAAGAGCGCCAGGGGTGGCCAAACGATGACTTGGCAATGAAGCATTAAAGCAATTACCGTCAAACTCAGCTGCGCTGGTAAGTACTATCTCCTTGGTCGGGAACCTTGAGACAGGATATATCAGTGGTTTCAGACTTCAGACAATAGCCCAGTCATACCCTCATTGGCTCTCAAGCATCCGAGCTGCTATCTCCTCTCTCGATCTCCAAAGTAAAAACTTCACTGACACCATTGTATTTACGCATCAATTATATCAGCTATCCCTCCAATGCGTACCTATCTACCCCACCCCACACACCAAGTAAGCGGCAAACGAAACTGTGGTAGATAGAACCACCGTGTGGCAAGCACACTGTTCTCACAGCTGGTGATGTTGACCGTGGTCTTAGGGCTTTCGCTGAAAAGACTGATTCGCGAGGCAGTGAACGGTATGATATTATTCGGAAAACCTTCTCGAAGGCTCAGCTGTCCGTCTTATTCGGCTGAGGGGGCCTGGCCTAGCTCGCACGCGGACGAGGTGCTGCACAGATGTCCCACCCTAATGTAGTTGCGCGCAACATATGTGTTTGGTGCTGCACTGGGCTCATAGTAAGGATTGTTTTTTACCGCGTTGGATAGCACCTCGACGGCCACTGTCAACCTTTGGGGGATTGAAGCTTGCTGTTTTTAGGGTCAATATTGTCCAACCCGTCTGTATCGCCCATTACTTTGACATTTGGAATTCCCTACGTTTCCCCAATCCTTATTTATAACCACCGCTCCACTTTTGTGTTTAGTGAGTGCGTGTGAACTGGCGTTTGTTTGTCCTTACCACTTCAGTCATTTGGCCTTGAGGTCATCCAGCCATTTGTGGCCGACCTTATGCCCGTGTGACTGTCTCACGTGTGAGCCTGTTTGCTCATTTGGTTCGTACGCCTGTAGTCCAAGTGGACCATTTGTTGTGGACGAGTATCTACTGTCGAGGTTTGTATATTTTGTGAATTGATGTCTTACGTTAATAGTACCGTATGGAAACCCAGCTCCGACTCTGTTTTGCCTTCCCGGAGGTTCTGCTATTACGCGTAACTCAAAGATACCGTTTGCATGCTACACCGTCCTTCCTAGAAAATGAACAGAACTGCCGCTTCTATGAATACAGACATGCAGGGCACCCGGGACAAACGGCCTAATTTTCCAATCCCCTCCCGGAAGGCAGTGCACCTTTACTCCTTCATTGTTTTAATGAGATTACCCGTCATGCAGGTCTTACTGCTCCAAGTCTCGCTTTGCTGCATTGGTTATTCTGGCAGTGTCGCACCTTGTGGAACGAAGTAGCGGCCACCATAACCCGCGGAACCATTACTGAACTCAAACTTGACCCAAACCTCAAGGTGACCGTCGTAGTATAGAATGGAACAGATTAATCAAAGCAAGCGCAAATGGGCGGCCGAATGAGCTGATATCCAGCCCGCTACAACCCAGTAAATATGGGAGCAAGCATTTGCTAGGATAACGGGGTTGCAGGAGATCAAACTTCACTTGTTCACACTCGTTAGAACGCGGTTTCTGGTCTAAATATTTCATTCCGGAACATGGCCTGTAGTGTTTCCTAATGGCGTTACACAGAAGCACCCTGTTGAATAAACTAACCAATATCCGACCATTAGTTTCCATGTGCCTCGCCTATAAAACTGCGAATTATTGCTTCAGAACTCAAGGCCTTTGAAAACGACCCCTGCGATCCGGGGAAAAGCACTAGGAGCTGTGAAGAATTCCCCATACATTGGTGGTCGTATTAGCTCTAACGAAGGTTTCTGATGAAATCGGTGCATCAATCTCGGAGTCCTGAATCACGTTTGGAACTTTGCGCCACTTGTCACCCTGAGAGAGCATATCGCTTCTAGGGTTGCATGTATCGGGTTACAACGAGAGCCGTATTGTTGTATGATTTTGCGTCATGGCTAGTTTGGAGAGTTAAACTGAGGCCTCTTAAATTTTTTGAACATCAAGGTCTCAAAGCGTTGCTGATGTCCGATAGCGCCAACAGCTTCGCAGCAGAGTAATTAAAATCCGAGTATTTGGTTGTGCAGCAGGTACTTCAGTCTTGGAAAAAATCCAGTGCCATCGGCTGTAGTGCCTCTGCCAAATGCAGCACAGCTAACGTTGGAATCGGGAAACTGGTATGGAAGAGACTACTATTACGAGATTACCTCCTTTGCCTGGCCTGAGAGATGACAAGAGATGGCGGCTTATCGACATCACTGGCATTTGCGCTGGCACTTTTTCTCTAGCTTGTCCGACTGAGCAACTAGAGGTGTCAGTGAAAAAGCGTGCGATAGTTTGACACCAAGTCCCTTCCCTGCCCAATATTCTTCCTTCTCTCAAACTCAATGTGGCAAATATAATTAACCGAGCCTCATGGTTGTATTGCAGTGGAGCATCAGTACTCGTATTAGTTCTGATGCTGCTGTGTTTGATGATGAACTGAGGACCAGGGAAGCCTATGAGGGACGACGGCTTTCAAACTACATGCATTCGTAAAGTAAGGGAACTCGGACAGTTACACTTTTGTGCTTTTAGCTCAGAAGTCGATTGGTGTATCCGGGGAAGTTTCCACAATATTTGGCACTCGCGTCTGTATTTGAGATTACGATCTTATTCTGAAATAGTAGTCAATATGTAAGGTTCTCACCGAGTATTACATGTAGAGTCGCAAAAGCTCCAATGACACCTAAAAAGCTCCAGGTCTCGTAAGATATATTCCGTGACAGACAAGTTGAGAACTGCTCTGAACAATTATAAATGTATCGCCTTGAGAAGGAAAATATTTTTGATGTAGAAAATGCACTATTCTTTGGCTAGGAAAAGATGCCCACGAACCCTTGGGAAACCGCTGTACTGAAGTTCTCGAACAGCGGTGGATTACATCAAACTAAAAGAGGCAATACTCCACCACTTTCTGCGAGAGCAAGAGATTTCTAATTGCTCCAAAATAAGGTGTACGAGAACTCTCTCCCCAACTGCGGTTGAAGGTGCTCAATCGCAGGGTTGATTATAATCTATTCGTGTAACCGATAGATCACCCTGTTACTGGGAATAGCCCTGGGACTTTTCATCAGCAACACTTCAAAATTATTGGCGCCAACTCTCAATCGACGTTTGCTGATTTTGTGAAATTTTAGAATGTCCTCGCTGCTGTTACGCCCCAAAGAGCCCAATCATTCGGATAAAGCGTAATGCTTTCCACTGCAACCAGATTCCGATAATAAGCAGCCAACAGAGCATTAAAACAAAATTTTAGGCAAATTTACGCCGGAAATGTCACGCAGCCTTTTAAATCCTGTGCTGTCCTTGCAAAGCCGCTTTTCGGTTATGCAAGACTGTGCCAAAGTCCGAGTCTTACAACGCCAGCAGGCTCTTCCTCATCTAACCAAAGCGAGCCCTGTGGAATCACGAACACCGATCGTGCGATAGCGAACACTGCACTTGGTTTATACCCTAAAAGTCGACTGGGAAAAGGATTTCACAGTGCATCTATTTTTAACATTGAATTTAGGATAGGTTTCAGAAACAGCTTCACTATAATTGACACCAGAGACAAACATGTCACAGATCTTTCTTATTCGAACAATACGAGCTCTCCTGTACCAATTTTAGCCTCCGAAATGTTCCAAGTTTAGGTGACAAATGCAAAGCCGTAACGTGTTCTTTTGCTGTTGTCAGGAGCAGGCCCTTAGTTGGACCCAAAATCATTTCTTAAATTCACTATCTTATACCGGTTCACAGGCTGAGCGCAAATGGAGGTTAGTGGATCATGGCCTTCTAAATGCTGGAGATGTCTCAAAACACATCTAGTTTGTGCTTTTATTTGGTCTCTGCGAGCTTGTGGCTAACGCATTATGGGTGGCACCTCTACCAGATCTTTATAACTGATGAAGCCCAGAACACACTGAGCAAACTGGCCAGTTTCGAATAAACCTGCGGAACAGACCTGAAAGACGAGTGTATATAAGTTCGCTTGACGAGGACGATTGTTCCTTGGCTGTAGCAAGCACTTTCGTCAAACTGCACAAACAGCAAATTCCATTGTCTAGGGTTGTACCTCCACGACAGCTTATCTGAATTTCTCCAACAATGAAATTTAAGGTTTTGTTAACCAGGAGGACCAACAAAACTCTTTAACTTACACCAAATCTATGTGTCCTAAAACCGCGTGCAAGTCGGCTGAGCACATTCTTAATCGGGCTGTTAAAACCACTTGATTACCAAAAACGTAATATGCCCTGGACAACACGGTTGCCCTCCAGACCATGACAAATAAGCTAGCGGCCATGGCCAGCTTAAAGCATTCCGAAGACGAGTTCAAATCAGTTGCCATATTTTATGACTCCACGATGGCACTTTTTTTGAGTTCCACACGCTTCTTGCGGGATTCGGGCGGAAATTCTGCGTTGGATGTTTTGCAGTATAGCGTTTCAACTAGCAGTTGAATGAGCCTAAACTTCGGCCGCCTCCGTCTCCACCGTAGCCACTCGAGGGCCCGCCTTAGGCACATTATTCCTCTTGATCAAGTTCAACGACATTCAAGAGGCGGTTGCAAGTTCATGTTGTACTTTTTGCGGACCAAAGCAAACCTTGAATTGAAAGCCAGCACCATCCAAATGGATGTCGACGCAGGAAATCACCGGGGTAGTGGCCTGGCTACCTAGAAGCTAGTTTACCAGGAGTGTGTGGCAAAGAAATAAAAATGAAAACACTGGATTGCGTGTACAATAATAAAGAGGGTCAAATGGAACAGGCTCACTAAGAATTGTTCTCGTTGAAATGGTTCGTCGTTGGCCTAGGTGGGTGGGTAAATAATAATCCAATTATGGATGTCCAAGAGTCTTCTTTTGAACAGCTCTCACAAATAATGAACTCCGAAGGTAGTCTGAGATGTTTTGATACCAGAGTTAGGACACGAACCTCGCGGATGACCGCTGTAGGCGCGAGCGAAATCAGAAGAGAAAGTCGAAGCACGTGACCACGCTTGTATTGTATGTAAATTGTAAGAATGCGCGTTTGTATAGTTTTTCCTATTCAAACAAAAAACGTTTATGCAATTTTAGAAATACGTAACGTCATAATGGAAGCAAAAGAAAGATACAGAACACCACACTGGTCACTTAACGGGCAACATCCTCCGAATGACGGGAATTGCGTCCATATCTGATTCGGAGGGGATTACAAAGTCTACTTTGCCTTGGCTAGTGAGAATGGACCACAGACCTTACGAAGCTAGATCCTAAAAATATTTGGGTATCTGGGTCCTTTCGAGCATATCACTCCCATTCCATGGGGAGAAAATGGCATTCGTCGGTCTTTGACTATTTCTGCCCACCTTCCCCCGTATTTCTCGCTTGAACTTTTAGAGACTGAATAGAGCCTAAGTCAGACCATTTCTTGAACACGCCATCCAAGTTGTCTACCGAGGGTGCATGAGGGACGTAACCCTCATTGAGCGTGCCAAATGAGCTGCCACGAAGATGGTTGCCGGTCTCAAACTCGTTGATTGTGGAACGCATCTGGATATCCTTGAAATATTTCCTCCAGGCTGTCGCCACCTCCAAGGGCACTCGATACTTAATTACACCTTGAATGAACAAGGTTTGGCCGATAGTTTTTCAACGTTGCCCCCACAAGTACACGACGTGACACCTTAAGGTTTCTAGGATTAGATCGCGCACCTTTATCAGGCAACAATTTCGCTCATTTATGGAGTGGAATAACCTTCCTCCGAAACTTGTCGACGCTTCATCTAGAGCGCAGTGGAAATGAATTTCAAATATTTGATTATGTGCCCCCGTGCTGGCGATCTTACTGCCAGCACCGAGATTTTTTCACCTGAGTCTTCTAGGCGAAAGCGCTGATCGGAAAGGAAAAACTCCACTTGGGAAACATGGGCAAAAGCCTCGATTCCGTGAATCAATCCGGGAGTTCGCAACTGTCTTGTCCGCTGAGCGCAGATTTTGATTTTAGGCGCTACTTTTTGCCTGTTATCGCGGCGTTCGCGAGTAGTGAGGTTTCGACCTTTCGTGTAACCAAGTTCATCTTTTTCCTTGTTACTGAACTAATGTAGCCGTTTTCGATTTTAGGACGTCCTTAGGACATGGGGTCAAACGGATTTTGGTGTCAATTTGATGCATTCGCCAAGCCTTTAAAAGATTTTCGTGTGCAAACTGTCTCCGGCGCATTGGGTATGATCACAAATGAACCATATTACTGTGCGAAGTTTCCATTCTTAGCAGTGTTGTGATACTTTTCCTATTCTTCTCGGAACTTATTGCGTACACTACGCCACAAGCAAAACAGGAGATTGTCGTGGATATCGATCGAGGTAGAAAGCTTTTGATCGAGCTCGATGTTTCATATCTTTTCATACCTTGCACAAGTGAGTATGGTTGTTCGGTTTCAACTAAATTCAGTGCTTAACTTGGACACCATGGACTCTACCGGTGAGCAGAAAATCGATGTGAACCAACAAATCTACAAAACTCGAATTGACAGTGCGGGGTTCCCTATAGGTGCGACCAGGCGTGATGGTATGCCATTTTATTTGCACGTAGCGTACCTCTGTCGCGTTTGTTTTCAGATGCTAATCCGTCTCAAGGAAAAGTTGCTACGAAGGGCCCCGACTATTGTGGGTCATGCTATGGTGCCGAAAGTGAAACGCGCAAGTAAGTTAACTCACTACTTTTATCGACATTTCCCTAATTCGGTCACACTATTGTGTCCATTATGTTGTTCCTTGTGAGGACTGATTAAGCGCTGGTGATACGTAGATCTGGGTTTTTTTTATGACCCGACGACACGACATTATTATGATTGTGATAAGCCCGCGTGTTTTGTTTCTGTCCACTGAACTACACTTCCCAAAAATGGGGTACATACTTTGTCGAAGTTTGCTTCGCTTCGGTTGCGTTGTCGGATGTTGTCCCTATGGCACATATCTTCACACATTTTATCTTGGTTATGGTTTATTTCGTACTCCGTTAGTAGTTCTGAAGCCTCCGTTTTTTGTGGCTTCACTGCCGGTACGATAGATGCGGGTTCACATTGATGATAGCCACTTTTACGTAGCACCACACTGAACCCTGCACATACCGTTTGGATGACGAATTATGGGCACTCGCCTAATGAAGGGTGGTGTACATTAGCCCCGCTTTGTTCGCTCGTGCTCAAAGTCATCTCAGAGTGTATGACCAGCATTTCACACGATTTAAGCCCCTTGAGTGGAGTGTGACGTTGTCCACTGTCACCTTCTATTCATGATCACCACCGACATGGTTTCCCACCAAATCTATGAGGTCCCACGCTTCGAGCTATGGAGTAGGCGGACGACATCGCTGTGACTTGTGACAGTTCGGGCTGCACACGTCCTGAATGACCTCATCTGGGGTGCAGTTTTCTTCAAAGTGCACAGCAATGCCACTTAACTTGCAAAAGGCGGGCTCACAAGCCCGCTCAGCCTCGAGGAATCCTTAGACTAGCCGGTTGAGTGGAGAGATGGCTTCACAAATAGGGTCTGTGTTACTTTTGCGAGGCCACTGCATCTGGCGCCGCTGCGACGAAGTAGAGCTGAAATGGTATACATAGTACTTGTGTATGGGTTTTGCTATACGACAGCTCTCATTCGCCCTTACAACCCCTCATTCACTGGCTCCTCCCCACACGTCCGTCACTCAAGTCTTTCTGATTCATTTACCTGTCAGTCACCCAACATTTGCTCTGTATCCAAGCCTCTACCAGATAAAAGAAATCAAAATGACTCCCTATTTAACCTATTAAACCCCTATTAGATTCAAAGGATCTGTTTCAGCGTTCGTACATAGCGTCAAATTGGGCAGCAGGTGGCTCCTGTTCAGACCTTGTTCTTTCTTTCGGGCGATGTGTATTGTATAGCCGTATGTATGTAGGTATATGTATGCATGTATGTATGTATGTTGTATAGAATCCCAGTTCGGCCATACACCTAGAGCGCTCTGGACGAACTCGGATTTCTCCTATTTTACTCGGGTGTCTGGTGATCCTGATGAACCGGCTCGTGGTGTCTACAGCGTGGGAGTTGTACTTGGTCCCACAGCTAAGTGCGCTGTTCGGTTGACTTGCTTAGTCAAGATCAATGCATCTCGACGCGGTAAACAATGTTTGTTGCGTCAGCATACGCTCCGACAGACGGCAAATCTGAGAATGAGGAAGACTATCGCGACTATTCACGGTTGCTTCCGTCATTTAGACGTACAGATATCGTGATTCCGGTAGGTGATATGAATACCTGGGTCGGCCGACTAAGCTCTGAAGAAATCCATTTTGGTAGCCAATTCGGGGTTGACGCTCAACGCACGGGTAATGGGGAGGGAATTCTTCAATTACGTGCTGAACAGCTTGTTTTCTGGCCAGCATAAGCTCTCACCGTGTGACGGGAAGGAAATCAACTGTAAACCTGCTGTGGACTCAGTTAGACCATGTGGCAACCATCTACCGAGTCGTACGTCGACATCAGTCCTCCATCGACAACGGAAGTCCACTGCACAATCTCATTGCCTCAGCGCAGCAACGCACCTGGATCAGGCGGTTTGTATCTTCCACTCTTCAAAGAAGGTGGTGAGTCTGTCGTGGCTATCCTGCCGACTTTACTCCAAAGTACCTGGAGTGAGAAAATACACTTGCAAAATGGAGTGCCTCGATGGTGATTGTTATATTCAAAAAGGTGCAAGGACCTCGTGTGAACATCACCGGGGCATCAGCCTAGTGGCCATGGCTTCCAAGATGTTTTCTGGCATTATCCTACCCAGGGTGATCCCTCATCTAAATAGTCAGATTCGCGATAATCAAGCTGGGTTTGCCCGGGGTTGCATCGATCATACCTTCACTTTGCCTCAAGTTTTGGAACTTCGCCACTCCGACCACCAACAATGGTCGTATTTCTTGATCTCACATCCGATTTCAGCTCCGTTACTCACCAGAAACTGGCACAGTCAGGCGATGAAGCGTTTCCTTTCTGAATTATTATCTTTTATAAAGGCTATGTATGCCTCCCCTCGTGAACGCCCACCAGTTTACCGCAACTTCTCTTGAGTTCACCACATCCAATGTTGTCAGGCAAGGGTTTTCTCTGTCGCCTTCTCTATAAATTCGTGATCGGTGTGTTACTCGGGTCTTCTCTACCTGCTTGTGAAACCTCCGGGATAGAAATTCTCCCGGGGCGTTCGCTTACACGCATTACATACGCCGACGATATTGCTCTTGGATCAGATCATTTAGAAATGCAAGCTATTTTAAATAACCTAGATAATTTCGTGATACAGTTCGGTGTGCGTTTCTTACGTTTAGAGTTCTACTGAAAGCCTGAGTGATATCAAACCCAAGCTTCACGCCTGAAGGTGAAACAAGGTGACAAGTTCGTCTGTTTGGGTAGCTGCCTAAGTCCCGTTTCACTGGCGAAAGACGAAATTACTTCCCGAATTCGGGACACCTTGGCAGCGTTTGTCAACCTTCGACATTTGTGACACCGACGTGACGTCAGCTCAACTGCCAGGGGTAAAGTGTACAATGCCACGACCCAGTCTACTCTACTTTACCGATCAAGTACTTTGCCGCTGCTGCTGCTGATCTTCGAAGACTGTGTTTAACCATCGATGTCTCCGAGGTCTTGCACGGGTATGATCGAAACATCAAATCAGTAATCGCGAGGTATGCCAGAGGGCTTTTGGTGAAAGTTCAGTCTCCCTCCATAGACCAGCTGGCCACGCTCCACAGGTTACACTGGTTGAGTCATGTACTTCGTATGCCATAGGACCGTTTGCCTTTAAGAATCCTTTTCACCCAGCCTTGCATCCCATCACAAAGAGACTGAACCTTACCGTAGTGTGACCGTTTGTGTGCCTCCGTGACCCATTGAGTTATACTGGGTGGTGTTCGTGCGACAACCAGAGTCTCATACCAGGTTGGCCAATGGTGAGAGGTCTGATCCGCATAGTCTCCTTGCCCCCCAGGTTGGGGGTTAAAAATGTGTTCTACAAAAATGGTAATTCACTTGCATTTTCCGCCAAACACCGCTGCCTTGTGGCCATGCTTTTAAGCTAAAGGCTTTGGTTGAGGACCCTAATCGTCATCCTGTCTTGGTTTGGGCACCCTGGCGGTTTCTCAGCCCACGTACAGCTGTGACACTTACACTTAACAACACTCTCATGCCACACCGGCCGTCGCGTGGTGTCATCAGCGAGGTCGCCTTACTTGCTGCATAGAGCAGGGCGGGTAAGCGAAAACATGCTATTGCTGGCGCCTTCCTTCTCACGCTTTCACCTATTCCCTCTTTTACCCTACGCTACTCTCCGCTGGTCCCAGCACTAGGATTAACCGGTATGTTCGCCATGCATATCGCGCAGCTGCAGCTTCTGTGTCCCTGAAGTTTTTGAATATAATCCCTATATCCACATACTTCTCAGCGTGTGAGTGTATGGTAAGCTCTCTAAGAGCTTCCCTGCAAAAAGTGGTGTCCGAAAGGATGTTCACTCTCTCCATTCTTGTTGGACTTCATCATTGGTGAAATAATGAGGCGAACGCTGGAAAGTGTTCGAAACCCGGGTGTCCAAACCGTTGCTAGTGAGAACCTTGTCGATCTGGAGTACTCCGACGATGTCGTCTTCCTCTTTGAAGACGAGGGCCAAACACAAGCCCTGTTGAATTAAGTGAACACCCTCATAGCAGCTTTCGGCATGCGCCTTGCAGCTTCAAATTTCAAAATCGTGCTTCAGAACTTGTAGTCTGTACATGCCCCTTACAATTCAAGGAGAATTACTGGATGTTGGGGAGAATTTACATACCTCGGTAGTTGTATTAGCTGTGACGGAAGTGTGTCTGGTGAAATCACTGCACGAATCTCAAATACCAGAATCACATTCGCGAATTTGCGTCACATGTGGCGTCAAAAAGGACATATCACTGGGTCTCAAGGGCAGCGTGTACCAGGCGACAGTAAGGGCTGTATTGTTGTGTGGTTGTGATAGGTGGACTCTGTGGGCAGCTGATTGAGGCGTCTTTACGTTTCTGGCCACCGGTGTCTCAGAAGCGTTGCAGGTTTTGGATGGCGTCAACGTATTCTTAATGAAATGATTAGAAAACGGTTATGTGGTTGTGCAGTGGGTACTTCAATCGCGAGAACATCCAGCACCATCAACTACAGTGGACCAGCCATGTGCAACGCATGCCGAAACACTGTCTGCCGCGACGAATGTCGTGCCTCCTTAAGAATGGCGCAAATTTCAAGGTGGACAACTAATGACTTGGGGGCGAGATGGCTCAGTGGTTAGAACGCGAATTCACTGATCGGAAGGCCCGTGGTTCGAACCCGACCTATGCATCTCGATTTCTTCTGTCTAGGCTTGGGTAACCTGGCAGTATCCCAGCCCTCGTGCTTCCTCCAGGTGGCATGGCAGCTAGCCACCGAAAGGGTGTTATATCCGAACGATTTTTTTTACCAGATTACTTCCATACTCAACCGGTGGCTCTACGCGGTCCTATCCTACATCCAACTTTCCGTACACATACCTGTAAGCCTTCATTGACGATTCGTAATTCTATTCACAAGTTTGTTAACCAATGTTTCTGATACATAACATTCACTTTTCTCCGCTGCTCGCAGGTGCTGCAATACATGCAAAGAGATTCAACTTGCTTATCAAGAACGACATTGGGTGGTGAAAAATCTCTCAGTCTTTGAGCAATGCCGTGAAGAACAATGGGACGATACACTTGCCAACTTAGGTTCAGAAGGATGTCGCATTCAAGGAAGCCTGGAAGTAAACAAAGTTGCCGGGTCATTCCACATTACCCCAGGCAACAGCTATGCGGCGGATCAAGTACATGTTCATAATTTGCAGGGTTTTGACGGGCAGAAGGTGAGCTTTGTCGTGTGGCTACTAGGGACTTTGCGGTTATAATCTGTCTTACTTGTTATCTTCCTATTTGTTTGACTGTTTGAGTGCATATATGGTTGTTTTGCCATTGATTTCTCGCAAGTATGTCATCAGTACACTTAAGTAAGTTATCCACTTGCGCCTCTTGCTTTCAGCTGAATATGTCGCACAAAATCGATAAACTGGCTTTCGGTAACATGTATCCTGGTCAAACCAATCCGCTTGACGGAACAACGATGAACATAGTGGAGCGTAAGTTTCCTTGTGCGGTTTTGTTCATTGGGAAGATGATTAATTCTCTTTGAGGACTGTATGTTCTTCATACGATCAAAGATGTCTCGTTATCCAACAGATTATACGGATATGATATAATGCACTCACCCAGCGGGTTGTACACGCACGTGGTCAGTTGCAGTGTGATCCTTGTGGTGGCAAAGTGGGTTGTCTGCTAAAAGGTTCATCCTTCTACGCCCGCCTGATTAGACTCGGCTCACGTGAGACGCGTCTCGTACGAAGCCTTTTGGTGGAAGACAAAAACTCGTTTGTGTACTACTAGGTTTGTTTACTGCCACCAAAAACCAGGGGCTCTATCCTATATGCATAAAACAAAAACGTATGAAGTGGGTGTCCTAGACAAACTACGAAAGGAACAGAAAGCTGGAGATTCAACAGGCCAACAATCTGTTGCTTAGTGGAAGTACTTCCATTCGGAATGAGGCGGTCAGGATTTACGTTGCTGCGTTTTCTGGCTCTGGTGGTTGCAAGTGTTTGAATTTTAGGTACAGGTTTTAACGTATCCGCCCTGCAACACTGAGAGCCCGTTAGAAAGCGGCTGTTGACGTACAGTTCTCAGGCATGTGGTAACTGTTTACATCCATACACGCCATGATCAAATCTCACACCCAGTCCAAACACGCGCAAATAGAGTACTATGTAATAGGCCTTAAGGTAGGGGGTGTAAGACTCGTCAAAACCTGATGAGGCGAAATCGCCCGCGGTTGCCAGCCGATCCATGTTTTGAGCACACTTCAGTCGCACGCTACTTCAGCCTTTGCAACTTGGTTACAAGCTTTCTTTGTAATCCCCGGGTGTTCTGTGTTTGTTTATTGTACTTCCCTTTCCAGCCGCTCAGATGGTCACCTACTACATGAAACTTGTCCCGACTATGTACGTTTCGTACAATACCACGGTAAGTCGTATACTTATTTTGATCCTTTCTCCTACTTTTTCCTCAAAACTACTGTCTTCTCTTTCGACCTGGTTGCTGATATAGATACTGTCTGCTGTCCGTGGAGTATGAGCCACTCCTTTGTTATTCCTATCGATTTATCATACGGAGTGAAGCGTTTTCCAAATTTCGTTGTTATATTCATTTGCAGTTATTTAACTTCTCAAACCCATTCACCTGACATCCCCCCCAGACACGGAGTCTTTCGACGGTCCATACGAACCAGTATTCAGTCACGTGGCATTCGAAAGGTTCACCGTTGACCAGCGATTCTTCGGGGATTCCGGGACTATTCTTCAACTATGAGCTTTCTCCTCTCCTTGTCAAAATCTCTTATGAGCATAAGTGAGTGTGGTTGTCAATAAATTCGCTATGAACTCAGCCATCTAACTGCTCTGAATGCTGTGACGGTATTGTTTTACTTATCCTCTTTGACAAATTATATGAACGTATTCATTCAGAGCGTTCTAGTGTGTTGCCTATTCTGTCCGACCTTCATCAATGGAGTATAGGTGCTTGGGGTCACATGCTACCAGTGCATTGCATCGCTCGTCCCATCTCATCGATTGGTCCTCACTCATACCGTGCACATTGTTGAGTTCCCGATACGGAACCTTGAGTCACAATGTGACGATCCCGAGTATCAAAAGAAGGAATTGAGTTCGAAAGCCTGCAGCACTATTTACACACACACACACACACACACACGGGCGTCATGACAGGACAAGTTAGAACAGGCCCAGCAGACGGAGCACGAAGGCGGATGGGTAGCTGGGTGCAGTGATACACATGCTACCATACCAGTGTTGGACAGGACGGCCTTTGTGGCAAGGTGAATGGGGGTTAAGGAGGCAGTGACGGAGCAAAACAGGTGGCGATCAATCAGCACACAAGTGGGTTAGATAAACGAATGACGGTATTATCACGCTGTCAACTTAGATTCGACGCTTCTCTTAAAATGTATCTGGAAAGGTGATTTGACACTGAACGGACATATACGTATCAGAATTGAAGGCCACCACCTGACAATTTTTTTGTATTGTGTTGGCCTTTTTTATTTGGGTGTTCCCGTGACACGATTACCTGAAAATCTGGCGTTTATAACCGCCGGGATATTTTAATTGATTTTAACTAGATGACACATATTTGCGACAAAACGTTGCTTCTCCCTCTGCTGATTCAGTGTTTCCTCCTTGCACGCTGCTTCCAGTCCCATTTCTGTGCTTGTTCACACCAGCGGTCGGAGGACTTCGCGCACACATTAACTCGTCTTTCACTGGATGCCTAAGATGCACTTACAATTTTCTCGTTCTTCAGGTCTTTCTTGCATTTTCTGACCAATACTTGTGCAATTATCGGGGGTGTTTTCACCGGTAAGTATACCTTTTACTGTCACCATTCAAAATGTTCAGTTTATTTTTCACCGTCCAGTGTTCAATGTTTTGTTCTTTATCTTTGCGTAGAAGTCCGATTCGGTCCGCTGTGAAACAGCGTTAAGCCAACATTGCCTTCCATGATTGCTGTTATATCTGTGTGATTATGGCTTAAGAGTCATGTGGAATGCCTGGACCCCCCGCTAAATGTGCTGACGTCATAGGTTCACCATCACGGTTGGTATGAAAATCCCGACATTTGCGTCTGTGGGAAGGAGTTGTCCCTGTTGGTCGACCTGTTGGATTGTTTTAGAATAACCTTTTTGTTACGTTGTGTTCTATACTGTTCCACTCGAATGGCGGCCGGTTGAAATAGATGACCCTCCCCTGCTGATTGTCTCGCTCAGACGGGCAAACGCTGTCTAAGTTCTTCATAATGGACAGGTTAACGGTCCACATGATTTCTCGAAAATATGTTTCCTGCAATAATACAACGGTTTGTTCGCATATCTGCTTCGGCTTGTTTTCATGGGACCTAGCTTAATCCATAGTTGGACTAATCAACTTCGTTCGTATTCACTCGTTGACCTAGCCAATTCTGTGGCTGTTTCGGTAAGCACGTCAATTCGCCTGCACAATACCGTTATTTTCGGACGAATTGGACGAGTACACGGTGATAACAGCACACTGCACCTCAGTGAGCTGCGGTTGGTCATCGTGCGATTGATTGCCATAATATCTTGGCAGTCCCCAGTCGCATACGTGGTTTATCTCACCTTCCATCTCGAGATGGGAAAAGCATGGTCCAGCTTCTTCCACGATCGTCTTGTCTTTTGGAGTATTAGTGAATAAGGTTTGATGGAATCGTGAAAATGATGCAGTGGCCTTTCTCGACTACAGAACCTCCTCCAGACGAAGTTGTTTTGCTGTCCATAAAATACTCTGATAACAAAAAACCTATTCATTGGTAGCATTCAGTTCGGTTTTAGAAATTGCACCCTCAGTGCGTTTGAAAGTGCCAATTGCTATATTATATAGTGTAACGACAGTTAAAAATGGTTGTAAATGTATTCATGGGAAGCTATTCCAACCACCCTCATTTTTAGGCTACACGACCTCTGATTGCGTTCCTTTTAGTTCAAGGAGCTATTGTGTAGGTTGTGGAGAATATCGTTAATACATTCCAGCCAAATTAATACGATAACGTTCACCAAGTTGTGTCAAACCGGCGTACGACTTGGTCTCCATGGTCGGCTACTAACGACCGCCCTAGATGTGTTTTAATTTAGTTGTAGGCCTTTTTCACCTGTTTGCTGCTGTTCAACAATACTGTCCGTGAACTCGAGACTTTCACGGTAGGATAACGTTAAGCAGTTTGTAGTCATTACCTGAAGCATGTTCAGCCCCTTAGGAAACCTTATTTTGTGACAGCGAGCTGTAAGACTATCTCACTGTGGAGTGTGTCTGCTTTATTGTGTTTTACTTTGGTTTAATGGGTCATGTTTATAGGTTATGCGAAACGACGCTCATTTGACTTCCCAAATTTGTATCCCTTATGAGGGCATTCTATGAGAACTCGTGTGGACACGTAAGGGTATACAGTAGGCTTTCGCCTGAGTTTACATCGTCTAGTTGTGTAGGACAAGGCTGCCCTCTCCCAGCTGCACCAAGTGAACGTAAACCTGAGCACAAATTGGTGCTTGGTATGCCCTACGCACTATATGGTAATCCGTCACAAAATAGGGTAGGAGGTATCTTCAAGATCCTAAACTAAGTCCAAGTCGATGAGGATTCTTCGGTGGACTAATCTCTCTTCGAAAAGGTCTCTCGAAAGATGGATTATCTATATGTGAATCCACCACGCTACTTTATCGATGTGCTTTTATCATGAAGGAAATGTTACTCTCACTCGGATGAGGATTAGACTCCGTGGCTCCGTTTTGTTTACAGCGACTGTATGCTTGTGACCATTGTTACCTTTGAAACATTGTGCACGTATGGTAGAAAGGTTGAGCTAGCAATCCTGAAGTGGCGTGAATGTTCTTGTGAATTAATCAAATACTTGTTCATTTATGGACTAGATGTACGGCTGTGATTGCCAATGCATCATTTGCCATGTCACCTGTCTATTGAACTCTGCTTCGAATGAGTTAAGGCATGAGCGTTGCGAAGCCTCGGCAGCGTGCAGTTCTTGAGTCCTCGCTTGGACTCCAACTGGTAGATCACATGATGGCGGAAGGGGTTGAATGTTATGGCAGTATGGAACTGGGAGATAGTCCGATTACGCAACCTATGTTGATTGTACACTGCTTGTTTTGTTAGGCTGGCTGTTTATACTCTCCACTCCTTTGCCTCCCTCGCCCCCCCCCCAACTAGTTGCCAGTCTCTTGGACGCATTCATCTACCAATCCACCTGTGTGGTTCGCAACCGACTCAGTACCAAACACTCTTCGTGATACTTTTGGCCCGGTGTTATTTTTCCTCCTACCTTGGAAGCAACAATTGTGATCTTGCGTTTTGCCGCTGTTCTTTCAAAGATGGAACCTCTTTCTTGCAACCGTGTAAAAAGGACAAGTATTCAAGCTACACTGGGCAACATCTCTCATTCTTCTTTTGCCGTTTTGTACAGTAAATGTTGTTGTGAGCACGGGGATGATTTTTGTTTTTTCCTTCCAGTTGTGAAAGGCAGCTCAATTTGCACCTATCTATGTCGGACTTTGGTTGTTCTAGCTCTCTCTGTCTCTCTCGGAACTGCTTCAAATTTGTGGTTGCACTGGAGCACATTTGTTGAAAACAATGACCTGATGATCCATGGTGCGGTTCTTTGTGTGGCGGACGGTACACTCTTGTAAGCAGTGATCAGTGCTTATTTACGAATCGGGGTTACTTAAAACAGATGTGCCGACGGTTGACAGTCGTTGGTCATCGGCGTCTGGACACGTCAAGCGCGTTTGGTTTGTCCATTTGTCATCATCCGGCCCAAATTATCGCCACGTTTGTAGTAATGATAAACGGACAGTTCGCTGAATCTTACAGGCTGAGACAAGTTTACGCTTAACTGGATTTACTCTGGCCTTTTGAATGGAATGCTGAAACTTTCTCTTCATGCCAGCACGAATTTCAATTAATCTAACTACAAGTCCACTGTAGTTTGTATTTCAAGACTCCTCAATTGCAAAATTAGAAGTCATATTCTTTTAACTCTTATTATTATTTTGGTCATGTGACCTTAGAAGGCCAATCATGCCTATCGATTCTAAAAAGTCTCGTAGCTCAGTGTAACTGTGTGTCCTGACCTTCGAAAAAACTAGGTTTAGGTTGCCAGACCTATTGACCAAACATCTAATGAGAACATGCAGTTTGTCTGCCAGTGCACAAGACCATGTTCGAAGGAGAGAGTGCATGCTTGTTGACGTACTGAGAACATTGCGAAAGAATCGGAAGATCATGAAATTGCGCATATCTAACAGAACGCATGAGGCCTGTGGAAAGTTTAATCTCTATTTCACACGCCGTCACCTTGCCGTTCGAATGAGCAAGTGGTAGCCCTCAGTGAAGGCGGTAATGCCAATGGGAACCGACCCAACCACCAAGGTCAATAACTTCTTGTAAATACTTGGTTATGCAACCTGGACGTGGTCACTATCGCCGATGGCGTGATGGTCTTATCAGGGGTGTTTTGATCAACCCTCGCTTGACAAGGTGGAATGTGATCTGGTAAAGGATGGGGCCTCAATTGCATTGATGCAAGGGTGTTTGCTACCTGACATTCAAGACCGGTCCATAAGATTATAGCTTTCGCCGGGAGAGTGGCTTGCGTTTATACATGTTGGCACGTGAAGGGGACCCCAACTACGCCTACCTGGTGTATCCTAATAACGGCGAAAGACCTTGTGTGCCTCTCGACATCCGTTTATGTAAGAATCGGATTTGCCAGTCGACAGTGCTTCACCCACCGAACGCTTTGTAAGTGTTGCACAGCCGCGGATGGTTTGCTGGGTGTAGGCCCTTGACATCGACATAGACTCGAGGGCATAAGATTAGCAGGCCTGTTGCAAGCCATCATTCGGCCCAGACATGAAAGCGTAATAAACAATGACACGGTTTCTCGTTTGTCATTGATGTGTCGGCTTCGTGCATCAATTTCAGCGTAATACCTCCATCAACGCACCGTCAGCATATTGATGAATAGCCTGGCAGTATTTCATCAGCCGTACGATTAACAATGTTGTCAACCTTCGAATGATAATGTCGGGCCGATACTAATTAGAAAGTGGAATGAAAGTACCTTAGTTATGTTTGGCAGGTAGGCCGGTAAGTTTGTTAGTGACCCATAAAACCACATTATGGTCATGGATTCACTTTGGTGATAAATTCCCTTCCGAATGTTCGCTCATTTTTGAGTACTGAGACGCTCCATGTTTCCAAATTCCTCAGGCCTGCGTAGGTCGCCATTTCTCATATCTCTTGGTTGAGTCCCAGGTGTTTTCATAATCTAGACTGGATGTGTTAGCATTGCAAACTTACCCGGGAGCTATCCCTGTTGCCGAATTTCGTACTTCCTTGGAGGAGTTGTTTTGAGATGCGACTTCACCACACTAGTCCAGGTCTAAAATCCTTTCGGTGCCATGCCACCGGAAATAGAGCGAGAGCTGAGGTACTGCCAGCTCACTCTAGCCTGGACCCCAACAGTCTAGATACTGAGGTTGGGGTTCGAACCATGGACCTTCTAATCACAAAGTTCTCGAGCACTCTCTCAGAGAATCACCAATCTACGAGAGCCCTATGTGATTCTCCAGTCTAAGACTTCCGTTTGTGTTGCCGGGCTCTTGTTCGAACAAAGAGTAGAAGTCTCCTTCAATTAAGAGCTTATTTATCTCTTGACGTTGCATTCTGTTCATCCAGACTCTCTGATACTACACCTCCCGTATTTGCGTAGTAGAAAAGCAAAACCGAATATCTCATGTGGCGTGGATGGCGGCATTGGTCCGAAACAATAGGACAGCTTTCATCGATGTTGTCAGTGACGCACCAAAATCCAAGACGCGTAAATCGGCGAAGGGGACTACATCGGTGCAAACATGCGTATTGGTGACAATCACCGGCTTACGTGTTTTTGTCCACGTCGTAGAACATCCTTGTAAAGCTAAACACTTCAAGACTGCTTTTTTGCTGGTGGAAAAAGCTGGGACATCCAGACATTTAACCTTCGGTTTCTTCGAATCGGCTGCCAATTCAGGTCGCAATCAATATTCTAACTTTCAGAGCGTAGTTTACTGGCTGATGTTGGAAACTGTTTTCTTTCGTAAGGTTGCTGAAAATTCTTCGACAGCCAACGACCGGTTTCGCTCTTCTTGAGGCTCATCAGGTAGGCGCAGTCCCCGAGTTTCCGTCAAACTTATGTTCTACTTGAAACATCACAAGCGAGAGATTCAGCTGGGTTCCAGATAAGACTCTCGAAAAACCAAATTTGTTTGCAAATGAGTGTATTTCGCTATTTTCTTTCGTCTTTCAGGCATGGCTTTTCTTTCATCTTTGCACGTACGTATGAAGTAAATTTCGGTTTCTGAAGTTATCGATTTGTGTCGCGTTGTTTACCGACCCCTAAGGGACAGTGAAGTGGAAATAATACAGGTGGAACGGCACTGAACTACCGCGCTCCGTGCGTCTAAAAAATCAGTTATTAGTCCCCACTGAATGGGACCGTGTATCTATGCCCGGCAGTCACAGGTGTTTAGTTGTTTTTCTTCCCATAGTTTGACATCCTCTCTATTTTACGTAGACGTATTGAAGGTCTATGCAAATGTGGCTCTTTGTTTCGCAAGCAACCAATTAGTTTCCGGAAAGGTAATATTCGTCTGATGTTTCTTTGTGATGCGATTGACGATCGGACATTCATTGTCGCTGAGATGAGGATTTTTGCATTCCTTAACAGGAGGTCATGAGCAACTCTTAGCTTAACCTTTCGGAAGGTTGGGTAGTCTCCTTCAGCGCGTTGTTTCGTGATTACCGTGCCCCCCTGATTGGCTGTATGTTACAGTTCTTCTCCCCTCGAAGAGAAACCATCCTTCTCCCAATTAAAGCCAGTTCAATTCAGTCCTGTGACATTTGGCCTGAATCTTGGGCACCATCCCTCCGACTCCCCAAAAATACTCTGGTTTTCCCCTCAGAGCAATTTCCCCCAACAACAAAGACAAAGATTCAATATTCATGTTTCACTTTTCGCTACATTATGGCACTAAGCAGGTACATGGCTACTCGCAGTACGTAGAAGTGCATCCAGCGTGATTGAGGTTTTTAAGACTGATTTCCGACCATTTAATCTTACACATTACAATGATCGCGCGTAATAGATCCCCAAAGGGAAGGCTCCTGCCATGAAGAGAGCATAGTATTCTCTGTCATCCGCGATTCAGTGGATAGACTGAAGTCTATTACGGTAGTCCATTTGGATATGCAGGTCTGATAATATACATACCATTGAAAAGTTCAATCCAGCCTGAAGGGCGCAATCATCTGGGTCACCCATTCGTTCCATTAATGAGGGGATTTCTTGATATGGACGTAATACACTACTTATAAGCTCACTCAAAACTATTCGACAGCCCACCACCGGTTTCACCCGTATTGGAGCTCATCAGATAGTCGCAGTCCTTGAGTTTCCATCTACTTTATGTTTTGCTTGCTTTTTGTGTAAACCAGCGGCTCTCAAACTTCACAACTCGTCGCTCCTTCGTACACAGTGTAGGATTCCATCAACCCTCATTTTAAGTGTGGAGAACACGTAGAAGGAAACTCCGAATTGCGTGATTCTTCCGGAGAAAGATCAGCCTCATCAGTTCAGTGCCTCGTGCAATTCAGCACATCAGTTGAGCTTGCTGGTTCCGATATTTCAGAAAGGACGTGAATACACACTTCGAGTGGCGCATATACAGACGTGTTTCTACTTTGTGCTAACACTGGTATCCTGAAATAGGAATATGAAATTTTAGGCATGCTCGAAGGCCAGCATACACCCCGGAAATCCTTCAGAGATCAGCATAATATGAGTTAACTGCTCCGGGAACTTTCTAATGTAAGATGGGAATGAGAACAATTTTTTGTTCTGCGATTCATTCGATGTGTTTGTATAGTCCAGTGTGTTAAAACAAGAACCAACTGAATAACGTTCAGACACAATGAACAAGGTGCTGTCAAAGCGTCACGAAATGGGTCAGTTACCATCACAACACAACAATCGTTCAGCTGTAACATCCTTTCGGTGCATAGCTGCCTTGCCACCTGAAGGAATCACGGGGGCTTAGATATTACCAGGTTGCCCAAGCCTAGAACAGGAGCAGTTAAGATGGCGGTCAGCGATTTTGCTTTTTAACCACTGAGCTCTCTCGAGTTCTCGGTTACTATCGGCCAGCTCATATCATACTGAGATACTTAGCAATCATACGTGCTCTGTTCAGGCCTACCCCTTGTAAGCGAAAAAACACCGTACACATAAGTTATGGCTGCATACCCTAAAAAGTCTATTGACAAATGAGTACAATTCTTCGGTTAACCCCTTGAGAGTTCTTCGAATGGTTAGATCCCTCTCAAGAGAGAACAGTTATCGAGAAAGCTCACCTTTGGAAGGTCCTTGCAGTCCATCTTTCGAGTTTGAATAACTTTACCACATTTTAGTTCTCCAAAAAGGTCAAGCGAAAGTGGCTTCATCTAATTTTTTGTTAAAAAAAGAATGCAACTGTACACTTCTGTTTCTGGAGGCGACCCAGGAGGATCGATCGAAAGTGGTCTCTTCTGGGAAAAACCTTTCTGCTGAAATACGCTTCATAAGCCAAAGAAACTGGTTTTTGACGGTTGATATCTCCGGAGTTGGACGGAGAATTAACACCATACAACTATGACCCAACGAAATTTGAACTACAATATCGTTTGATAACGCTGCATTGTTCAAGCCACTGTCATCACCTATCAACAAGTTGAAATAATTTTGTAGACTTAACGCATCGTTAAGCAGCCCTGACACTAGAGTTGTCTTCCGATGAACAGAACGCCAAACATGGGGTGAAAATGTTTACAATGAGACCGCGTATTAACTTGGACACAAATGAGACTCTTGTGCAACTCCAGTTTGCCTTTGTAAGGTTGCAGCTTCATAACGGAGGTGTACTCATTTCTACCGTGTTAGTGTTCGTGGGCAGTAACGGTTGTATTTATAATAATAACACTAATAATAATAGTCGTTCAGTTGTAGGACCCTTTCAGTGCCTATCTATCATGCCATCCGAAGGATGCACGAGGGCTGGAATACTGCCAGGTTGCTGAAGCCTAGACAGGCGCTGTACAGATGCTGAGGTTGGGTTTGAAACACCGAACTTCTGGTCAGTGAATTTGCCCCTTTAACACTGAGCCATCTTGTGCCTGTTATGTTGTTAAATTGCACAAATTAAAAAGGAATATCACGAAATTATTGTACTAGCTTCCGTGTATGATTATACTGTTATCGAAACCTGTTAACATGGTTTGTTCCTTCTTGCCCACCTAAGACCTTTTGGGTTGTTCCCCGTGAGTAACTTCCGCTCGAGCAACACTGCTGTGCGAAACTGGATCCACATGTGCTTGGAAGATTTGGAAAAATACAAAACTGTTTCGTGGAGCTCCAACCCATAATAGCCCAGGAAAGATTCGAACATATGACCTTTGCATATTCCTGCACTGACTGGTTGGTTGGTTCCCGATTGTCGTGCCGCTCGGCTCACTTTGGACGTTGTGACCAAGTGCGTCGCAGGTCACTGTATACTAAGCGAAATGGCATTTTATCTTAGGTAGGTATGAGTCTCGTAAAATCTCAACCAATAGTGGTATTTCAGTTCCTGGACAGGCGTACTCGTAGGATTTCGCTTTAGCATGATGTGGACGGGTAATGTGAATGGCACTCGGTTACTCCGTTCCAGCGGATCTTAGCAAGAACTGAACGCATCGTGAGTGGTCTCAGTTCTGACTATCTTGGGCGCATTATCCCGCTTAATCGCCAGAAGCAAAGCTACATACCAAAGAACAAAAATTGATCAGAGTAGCACAGTTAGCTTCTCCTCTGGACATCAGCTGACCACAGCTTATACCGTTCTCTGACTTAGCTCCGACCAAGAAACATAAGGGTCACCTAGTCCAATGACTCAAATGATGTGCCGATTCGAAAGCAAACCATCAACAGTAACTTGTATTTCTATTGGCGGCGTTTCTCAATACCAATGCTCCGGCTTCCTCACTATCGTCTAATGACTTTCAACACGCCATAATCTCTCTTGTTAAATTTTGAACATCTTGTCTCCAGTCTGTCCAAAAGTTCTTGTTACCCAACAATCTATAGTGCTTTTCGATAATCCGAGGACTCGGTTATTCTCACGTTCAGCTTATCGCACCGGGAAATGCTTGGCACACCCCGGGCTCACGCCGTCACTTGTCTGCGGGCTACCGCTTCAGAGACCGTCACGTGCATCAAACAACTCTTCAAGAATGTAGTGTATACTCAACTGAGTTTGTTTCTTAATTATACCGAAATAATTAGTCTTAAGTCAATATACTCGGGTCATCAAGTATGAGCCCAAGACGCGAACTTACTGACCAGAAGGTCAGTAGTTCAAATCCAACCCCGACATCTCTACTGTCCCTGTCTAGGCTCGGGTGCGATGGCAGCTATGCATCGAAAGGGTGTTATATCCGAATGATCATTATTATTTTATTGTTTTTACCAGGTATAAAGTCGGTTCCATTTATAGGCCTAGACAACTGATGCAGATCTCATGGAACCCAGATTCTTGACCCTAAGTCTTCAAAGGTTCTCCTGATGTACAAAGTTTCTCGGATTAGCAAAAAGTCTTGTGACATTTCCACCAAGTTTTATGCGTCTCCCTCTTCAACCTATTCGTGGGCTATTTGAGCTCACAAAATTCTAATCAGCTGATGAAGGCTACCGCACTCCAACTCAGTTTTGTTTACCCCTGTAATCGAATCAGCTTCGTAGACATTTTGAGTTTTACCATTATTGTTCACACACAAACCACTCCGAAACAATTTTCCAGACCGACAGATCGACCAGAAGGAGTAAGACATAGTCACAAGTAGGTTCACAGAAAAATAGATAACCCTAATCCGCACAACATGTTTTCACCACAGGTGTTGCAGAAGCTTTCATACAACCTTTCAATGCATATGAATGGATGGTATGGCCATCGATTCCGTGGACAGCGGATTGCCTACGACTGACGCAGTTGCCAGTGGCTCTACATAGACTTAGAACAATTTCCTCCACTCACATGAACTCTCTCAAGAGCGACCTAAACTTGAAGAAGGGAGACATTCATATTTCCAGATATTTTTATATCAAACTTCGTTAAGCAAATATGGAAGGAGAAACCTTCCTACGAAAAAAAGCTTGCACAAGCAGACCGTACAATGTTTTTCAGTAAAAGATCACGAAATCGCGGTATTCCTTTTTGATGTGAGTATCACAAACAACTATGACAACTTTTATCTGTTTGCATTCTCGTCGCACTAGCACATCAAATTATACAACAATATATGATTACAAAGCAAAAACTGAGAATGGTTGTGCGAGACGTGCAGCCCAACATAGCCGATTATTTGACCACTGAATCTGGCTGTGGGCCAAACGTAAGCGGACTCTGAATTGTCGAATAACCGACCAATCAGAATCCAGCGATTCGATTCAACACTTCCCTCCTCATTACGAAGACGTTGGCACTTCCTCACAAAAACTTGATTTGCCGTATAAAGACAGTTTAAGCAACTTCATTTTCTATCATCGTTTCGTAACTCATTTGGTTGCTAGTGGGTAATAAAGCAAATCATGTGCCGTTATGAGAGTTGCGCATCCACGGTCGATTCGTTACCTCACACCAACTGTTTGGCGACAATGAGTGCTATGCAGTAAGGACATATCACGTAGGTCGTCCATACACACCTGTGACTGCAACCTTAAAAAGCGTTTAGTCCAGATGCACCCTATGATCGGTTAAACTCACCGAGCAGTTCCATTGACTTGGCCTTACGAATTGCTTTGTGTTCGTGAGTAGTACACCGTTGTCCCGTGCATAGTCACTAGTGAGACGGCAAGCGAAAGTATTTTATCAAACAACTTGTCGTGAACGTGGAACAAAATGAAGTAGGAAGAGGTATGCGCATACTGCACAGAATCTGAATCTAACGCTCACTCATCTAGGGAGCCCAAAGTAGCGTGATCGTTCAGCCATGATCCGCATAAGAGAGGCCACTCCACTTGATGGAACAAAAGCCCGCTTAGTAAGTAGTGGTCTACCTTGGAGGGGGGTTGTCGTACCTCGAAGTCCGAAGAAACTGAGTAATCATGTCAACAACCGCATCGTTTAAATTTTGAATTATGCGTGGACCATCCGTACAGGCTAAGGATCCTGTACAGAAAGAAACCAGACTCAAGCTAACAGTTTTAAGGATGCCGCAAGACACATTTTCCATTGCCTTATGAGAGTTGGCTGTAAAAAGCGGTTCTTAAAATCTGCAGTGGAGTAGGAAATGCGCGTCACTAAAGTTCTGTAATAGCTTCGTCTCCTGTGTGTATTCGTGTTCATTCCATGTGCTGACGACTCTACCCCCAGTGCCTTTCTGTGCTCAATTTTTTAAAAAGTTTTTTATACAAATGCTGCCCTATAAGGTGCTCACTTGATTTGGTGAGGCTTTAAGACCACGTTACTGCAGTAATTCGTTTCGTCCTCGGTGAAGCTACGTTCACGAGCAACTCAGTCTTTTGCTTCCCTACACTGGGTAACCAATAGATCTGGGGTCCTGAAACGGATAAATATATTAAAGAGTTAACAACATGGTGCACTCCTCAGAAGGCTCACTGACCTGTTGTGTTTCTAAAATGCAGGAAGGGCGAAAACGTTATTGGTAGAGGACCTGATGATAAAAAGAAAACGGTAACATCCCCCATGAAGTCGTTGTAGGCGCGTTTCTACCGCTCCCGACACGACAAATCACCTGGGATGGTCCTTTCAACGCCGTAATATTAAATGGTCTATTATGTAGACAGAAGACAGATCTTAACTTTTCAGACCTTCGGGGGACGGGATCGACCCGACACCAAATAACAGGATTGGGAAATCTCCCGTACATGGTCGAAAAAAGAAAAGTGGCACAGGTCCCACCGAGTTGGACGCTGCCGAAGGTCATGTATAAAACGGAGCATGTGACTGCTTAGTCAGTCAAACATATTAAAACACATCAAGCGTGTCAAAACATGCAGGAGTGCTAAGAAATGACAGGCCAGAAGTGCGACGGAGACAAACGGGTTAGTGTAGTGTCAATATATAAGCGATATATAGCGGGCGTAGCCATAAGCAATCACTGGTTGGCTAGTATAAACAAGTCATAAACCAAGCATCAGCGATAAAAAAACACGTGAAAGGTCACGGATAAGCAGATTGGGATAAGTCAGTAAAAGGTAGGTAGGACTGAGCAAGACTGATTACGAGGGCGGATAAAGGCAAGGTCACGTTTGTTACGATTTCACACAAAAGGTCAAAAGCACTTTTGCTGTGGACTATTGCGTCCACATGAATGACAGTAGGGTTGAAGCTGAGCGATATTCAATATACGTAACAATCAATTTTAGGCAAGGTAGATGGTATCGTCTGTATCTGAAAAGTACGGTCCAGCCATCACATTACGGATTTTCAAAAATTCACAACACCTATATGTCTTACCGGAATACTAAAACCAATCACCGAATACTCGATCATATACAAGAAACATTCATGCCACTTCACTAACAAATTTGAGGGATTTCTTTTGTAGGCGGATGAAGTTCTGGTGAGTTATGATTTTAGCTCGATTGATACGAAGGTTCCCAGTTCGTATTAGGCTTGATGCAACACACTACTTGCAAGGCTGCTGAAAACCCTATGACAGCCCACGGGCGGCTTCGCCTTCATGGAGCTAATCAGATAGGCATAGTCCCCGAGTTTCCATCAATCTTATGTTCTACTCGAACCCGAATTTGACAGAATTCGACATATACTCTCATTTGCACATGAATTTCGTTTTGACAGGGGACCAGACTGAGTAGTGTGTTACGTCTAGACAATGAACTGCGATATGCCTAATATCATACGAACTGATGTATGAGACGGCCTGGTCTAGCACATTCGGTTAGAAGAGACCGTCCCAAATGAGGGATTAAGCTGTATTCCGTTGAATCTCTTGCCAGAACCAAATTAGTATATAAATGGGAGTATTGGACTTCCTATAAGGGAATGACCTCTTTCCGGGGAATCGTGCACCAAATGAAAAAGTTTTAGGCTATCCTGGGAGTGACATCATTTCAGGGAGGTCTTGGATCTACTGTAAATGTGTACTCCCTGGCTTATTTCTGCAACATTCTTCCAGACAGCTGGCATTCGCAGGCAAAACCGAGAAAAAGTAATGAAAAATGTCCGGAACATTTTACCCCAAAAGATTTGGGCCTCAACTGTTGCAAGTCCGCTATCCGATGAATTTCCTCATTTGGCCTCGGTATGAAGTGCACTCTTCCTGGAATGTGGAACGATTAAACTGAAGATTCCAGACAGTTTATTCTACAAGAACGGCTAACCTTGGAGTCCCCCAAAATGTGTCTTCTCCAGGAACATGGGCATTCCTTGCCTTCTCGGTTCTGGAGTGCTCAATTCGCTCATTAAGTCTGAATTTATGTTGCAAAGTTAACACTGCGGACTCTCCTAGGGAGTGGCTCATTTTCGAGGTCATCCTCCACTAAACTGTGGCTGTCTTTGAGCCGCTGCAGGAGGCCGGTCTCTTCTCTGTCACATAAGTATGGTGACCTCCTTTCAACATGGAGGTCAATAAAGCCTAACCTCTCTAGAAACCTCGTTCTTTTCCCGACCAGTGAGGTACATCCCAGAGACACCGAAGAAACTAATGCTTTTTATGTAATGGCTTAAGTCTCCCATGTCCGTCAATGTGTCTCAAAGAGGGATATCCTCGGAGTTCAACGTGGATTATGGTAAAAAGTTGTTAGAGCAATCGGATGTTAGCAACTAAGTCAATGTGATAAGAGAACCTGGCGTCCTTAAGCCTGAGTGAATCCTTGTGAAGGTATAAGAAAAGACAGGGTGACCAAAGATAGCCTCGCCTCTTCAGTGGAACGATTCCCATTGAACAGATCAGTTAGGTTGCTTGAGGTCAGGCTGCTATGCACAAACTACTTCGTCGCCGTCGTGTTCATGTTTCGCAGGGAAGTTATGGTAAGACCCGGGATGTAATGCACACCAGCTCGTGCTAATCATCTTTGATAGTCACTCGTTTGGGACATTCGCGACAGATATAGGCAAACCCACATCCACCTCAAAATCGGACCCCAGCTGAACAATGATCACTGTTATGAATCACTATTTCAGGGGGGTGTTATAACCCAAAGCCAATGTTTTTTTTTACTTTTGGATAAGGATCAGCCTTGATGGTCATTCCATCCACGACGAACTCACCCTTGATATTTTCATCATGAGTCGGTTTGACGGGCCCGACCAACTGGTTACCTTACGGCAGTAGTCGGTGTAAAGTTATTTTATTTTATTGTACGATCTGAGAGCTATGTGCCAAATCATCATTCCATTCACTTATGTCGTTAGAATACTCAAATGACAACTATCCAGGTGATCGATTGATGATGTCAAGTTATTCATTGATTTGGATTTGTTGAAAAGCGACTAACTCATCACGTCCAGACAGACACTTCGGTAATTCTTCACATTAGGATTAAGAACTAGCAATTGTCCTTCATTTTATCATCCATAACTCTGTGTGAGTAGAAATCAGCCGTTAATCGTTTCCCTTAAGGTTAGCACGCGAAAATTGTTACGCACGGTTCTGATTGGCTAGTATTTTGACCAGTCACTTGTGCGTGCAACACGAAGTAGATAGTATCGATTGGCACAATTTCTAATTCTATGTTCAGACTGAAAGCAGCTGTCATGCTGTGCAAGGTGAACTTATGTCCGATGGTAGACTGTATTTCAGCCAGTTTGATCATTGTGGAAGACTTGAGATGTTCAAACCGGTTCGCCTAGTGGGTCCAAAGGGACAGCAGAAACGTAAATAGTGTGGAATTTTCGGATATTGAATAATTTTGCCAAATGCTACGAAGTCACAAAAAATGAGGCAAGAAGGCAAAGGCTGCGTGTGGAAGCAGCAGCAGAACGACCAAGTGACAAGAGGGAAATTCCGATAGCCTACAAAACGATCGGATGCATGGTTTGCGTTCGCTTTATGTTATGTGCGATCGTAGCGCTTTACAAGCCTAGTTCATACACTAGTATTGCAACAAATGTAATTTGTAGTTTTAATCAGTGTCGTCAGCCTGTCTCATCAACAACGCATGTCTGCAGAAGCACTGCAGCCCGGCATAAGAGACTTCTCTGGAAGAGACATCATCAGTGACAGAATACGTCCAGCACGATGATGGAAGCACATTTTGATTCTTACCTCCTTTTTACACATGGGGATTCATCAGAATGGCGAGATTGACTGAGCCATGTGCTATGCATGCTGAGTTACCGCCTGCCCACAGTAGCGCGGTTTCCCGTGCCTAATTCAGAGTGACTGAAACCCAGGGGTGGACGGAATTTGACACGACAGAAGTGATTGATTACGAAATGTTTGGGTGTTATTGGTGCCGTTGCCCTTCCAGAACGCTACATTCCCTTCGCTTGGCTTGAGAGAATACTGAGCGACTGGCAGCTAACTGGTTCCAGCATGCTATTACTTTCCATCCAGATTGTTTGACTGAATGTTGTATGTGTAGGCACCCCATATGTTTGTGGTAGGCTAGCCACACGTCCCCCTTCCTACCCCATTTCTTTCTTCTCACCATTATTAGGCTTTATTCAAATGAATTAACCTGGTTGTAAGGCAATAAAGCTCCAGTGATCTCATCTGGTCAATTTTATGTCTAATAACTGATACCAATGATACTTCTACAAAAGTTTTACGGTTTTTCTTACACATTGTAACTTTCATTGTAATCAGTGACGTAGCAGGGCTTCACTTTCAGAGATAGAACGAAGCAATACTTTTAGGAAACAAGTTTCAACTAATAAAATTTTTCGTAACAGTACTTCCTTCCCCGTTTACGCTGGCTTTCCCAAACAAACCCGGTGGTGGAGGCGCTCGTAAGCGGGGGGTGGGTGGAGACTGATCACCGCCAATGAGTTTCATAGACAGAGTCCAAACCAGTTCGCAACCGGAAAATTTCCTTGCAATATGCACTAGATTGCGCTATGTGTTCAACGTCTTAGAGGCTGCTAGCATATATCTCATCCTTGGTTCCCGAAGAACTTCAACATTCTCTTCCAACTGGGAAACTTACCTTTTCTACCAACTTAACTTTTGTTTTGTTGTCGTCGCCGGCGGTCCCATACTCCTACCCGTTTCAGCAAAGTCAATTTTTGTACCACCAACAATAGATGAAGCTTGAATTCCACTATGAAGTTACAGGGAATGGCGGAATCAAACAACTGTGAGTGGATAGTGGTTTTTGTATGACATTTCTTGGTGTTGCATCAATCTGGCCAGAAAAGCCAGCACTTGGTGGATTCATTCGACTCCTCTTCCATTAGCAAAACCTCTTAGTCAGGACATCAGCCTACAGATAAGACATTTCATAGTTTATACATGTCACGTGATACTACCAAAGAATAAAGCGTAGATGGTATGCGCTTGGTGATCAAATTCCAAGCAAGAACTCCTCAACAAGGACGTCAATCCCCTCAAATAGGGGATGATAGTACTTCGGATTTTTCATGCCGATTGTCGACAGAAATTTATTTGTGATTAGCTCTCACTCAGACGGAACATAGCGCCATAACGTGAATCAATAAGCAGCTCAGAAGAAGTATACGTTCACTGGATGTGTCAAACTTCCTTATGAGAGGTCGTCACTTGGGAAGCTAATCAATACGTGACCACATGAGATGGCTTGTGTCGTTGAGGCATGAGTGGTGTTGTGACCTGTCTTAGTGAGAACTAATCACACTGCTGATAAGGCAATCTTGGACAAACGGTTAATTGTTCAACCACTGGCCGGACGGCCGCGGCTTGGTAACTATCTGAGTTTCGAGAGATGCGCGTTGCTGCTGATTCCCACTAAGGATTAAACAACTGTACAGTACTTCTCGCCCTTCCAGCATGAACTGCTTTCACTGACAGGATGAAATCGTTACTGAATATGACCAAATCTCCTGACATTAGTGGTGTTAGTAGGACTAGCGTTTCTCAACCAGCAAATTTTATTTTGGAGCCTTATGATTACAGCATACAGAATAATTGAATACAAAACCAATGAAGATCGATGTAGATGTGTGTACCAATATGATTAGTCTTTATATAATTTTATCGCCCCAATGAACATGTCCCCAAGACATATTACCAGGTATTTAGACGTGTCTTGACTCTGTAGCTTTTGGAAACCAAGATGTCTGTTTGCACAAGCCGGAGACGTCAAATATAGTGAGAGAACTTAGAAACGAAAAGATTCCTTTTTAGTCTGAAACGAAACTGCCGACAATACGGTCACAGCAGATGAAATGCAAGGCGCCACATACACTGGCCTGGTACATCACTCACATGCCTTTCTTGTCGTCTTATTTGTTGGTCGATTGATGACCCAACTTGTATCGACAGTGCGAAAGACCGACACTCCATCGATTGTTAAAAGGTAGCCCCACTAACTTCGAAACCGTTGACTCTTCTGTTCCAGAAGCAGATAGTGGCACCCTAAATCGAGCCGCAAGTTCCCACTTGTTAAGTAAACCAGGAAATTTCTTGTCGGTGGTTGCGGGATATGTAATTTTCACACTCACATCACTCTCGTTTGAACAGTTGTCCTCCTGTGCTGACATAATGAATTTGGTGCCTACTTGGCCGGGCGCTTTGCATCGTGTCATGTTGGTTCCATTACCGGGACACGTTTTTTGGTCGTGGAGCGAAATGAAACGAAATAATTCCCAGTAAGGATGGAGCACCTGTACAATGGTTCCTGGCTTTTCAGCATAGCTTAGCTTCAACGAAAGGACGACATTTCAATTGAAAACGTTAAGCTTGCTGCCATATGCCTTTGTAGTGAGCCAGTAGCTGGGGTTCTGTAGTACCATCAGACCCTGCATCTAGGCCGATCCTTGGTACTGACCTTAAACGCACTCCTGCCACATGATTTAAACTGTATTTATTCGTGGGAATATTGTGCGGTATCGCTCGATAGATCACATATCACCGTACTTTTGGAACGGAGTTTCTAGTTTAGTGATAACAAAATCTTCTCTGTCCTACCATCTATTGTACCGGTTCATCCGGTTTCTTCTATGCACCCAACGCCATATGAAGTGGACCGGGACAGTGATCATATAATCCGACGCAAGACTACGCACAGCATGTCGTTTTTTATACTTAAGCCAATAAACGACGACCACAGTCACTAGGGTCCACTTCGAACTGTATAATAGTATTTCTGCCAATGAAGGCAGGGATATCACCAGATCTCAACGGACTCGCGAGTCAGACTACAGTGCGGGCTGCTGTACTGCTGCGAGACTTAGCCATTTCGGGCGGAGGATCTGGGATATCTTTAGGTCTTTGACCACCGATGCTCCAAAATCCACTGGAACCAAAGAGTTCGGCATGCGGTGAACAGGAGACGGGTTTTTAGTGATGCAGACCGCACTTTACTCAGAGTGCATCCAGCTCTACAAGCTTAGATATCTCGGTCATTGATTACGTATGCTGAGTTATCGCCTGCTGAAGCAAGCTCTGTCTTCCGTGCCTACTTTGGAGTGGTGGAAACCTAGAGGTAGACGGGATATGTCAAGGCAGAAGGAAATGCTGCTACAAAACGTTTCGGCGATTTTGGTGCTGTTTGCCTTTCAGGATTGGGTTCACGTGACCTTCCCTGCAACTGTCTGGAAGATACACTGAAAGACATGGCGGCTAACCGATGTCAGTAGCGTTCATGCAGTCAGTTTTTATCCAAATGGCTTGACTAAGTGTTGGGGTGTAGACAGCTCGGATGTTTGTTGTAGGCTAGCCCTCTCCACCCCATTTTTCTTCATTCCTTTATTAGCCTTTATTTAAATAAATTGACAGGGTTTTAGGGCACTGAAATACCAGGATTCTCATCTGGTATCATTGTCAATGACGATGGTGATTTCTGCCATGCCTGCATGTGTTGTGTGACATCTCGCCCAAGAATAGGGTACAACCAGCACTATGAACTACGCGCACCAGAGAAATGTGCGGAACTGTTGAGTCGTTCAAATTGTGAGTGCTGGCCACTGAATCAAACGGGAGGCGGAAGCCAATCGATCGCATTCCCATCTACTATATTTTAGCCAACTTTCTGGGCCTGATGTTGCGACAAGAAACGAGCTACAGCCTAATTTCAAAAAGCATACGGAAGAACCTCCCATTCGCCTCTACTCGAGGTGTTATTTCACCAACCATGTCCTTCAATTTAGGAAAATGAGTCAACGACTAGAAGCTGCTCAGGTTGCCAGTAGGTCTTCAACTATGGTATTTTGAGGGAGCTTAAACTTCTCGGCCTAGAACGGCACAGAGTTGCCTCATTTTGCAGCAAACTTTCTAGTTAAACACTTAAACGTGCTGCTATCAGTAATAACCACAGTTTGATACATTAGTACTGTTTTTTTTTCGCCGCGTCCGTGCACATACGAACTGTGACAAAAAGGGGTGAAATTTTGCTTGCACGTTGGAATGTGAAAAGCCGTTTCATATTTCTGATATTCAAAGTGACCACGGAATCTTCTGACGTCAGGTATATTGTGGCTACCCGGAAAGTCCGGTAGAAAATACGCCCATAGTGGATTTTCGGGGCGAGTCCAAGTAACAAGTCCCTCAGACAGAGGTCTTGCAAAACCATGGCCTGACGGAATTCGGGTTCATGAGCAGCGCGACAGTTCAACATTGTATCGATTTTTTTTACTTCCAGAAGGTCTTTGGATGGCAGCAGTGACTGATAGGGGCATTTTCACACGTACATATTGTAAACATGATTCACTGGATTGGAATTCTCTGGTTCTGAATAAGAACACGGCAAGGAACATTAGTGTTTTCGGGATCTCGTCATCAGGTCAGTACATATCTAATGGTTAAAATAGTGGCAAGTAATGAAATAACAAGCTAAGATTGGTTAGAGAAATTAAAAACGTGGAGACACGAACGATTGGTTGTCGGCGCATCCCACGTCGCATCTAATTGGATGCTGCGGTGCAATCTAGATGGCTGTTGAACGACGTGGTCGGTTGATCCGTGTCACATGAAACTCAGTGTTCGTACGAACCGTTTTTGACAACATAGTACCGGGTTTTGCAAACATATTGCGACTGCTTCTGCGGTGGTCTGGTTTTGGCCAGTATTCCCTTCATCTTGGCTAGTCTTCAACAAGGAGAGGGGGTGTCAGACTCGAGTTTCCCTTGCATAATGTACTGATAAGCTCTGTGAGGAGCAGAAGTTGACTCCCCTGCTTCCACCCTTGTTATGGACTTTACAAAATACTAGATACAAAATGGGAGGGAGATGTGCAAACAAGATTACTGTCGGGAAAAATTAAATTGCTACGCCTCAAGACAGTGTCCTTGAAGAGGGGCCGTTTTAAGTTAGATGGCGATATGGTTGGCTTCCACACATAGTCGCTCGAAGATTTCGCCTCCCAAGGCGGGCGTGACTTGCCGGTTCCGAGTTTCCGTGCTGTTCACGGAAGAATCCGAAAGACTATGCTTCATTTATCGATCACACGTACTGTGACTACGATGCTTCAAGAACCGTATTTCTTGACGTCTCTAAGCCTGTAGCAATTTTGCAGGCATGAATGGATTGTGTTCACCACGTTCAATGTACTCTATTTCCAAAACCAATGTCTTTTGGTTGTTAGTTAAATTACCATCTTTTTAATACGATCGCTTCTGGAATGTTCCTTCAACAGTTGCTGATGCGTCAAGTCGGATAGAAGATACAATTGTATAAATGTAAGACTTTATCCTTCTATAGACGGCGATTACTGGCCAGACCCAATATCCAGCTAAACTGATTGGCCTTGTACTGATCGACTGATTTAAGGTCATTCTGCAGACAGTCTCTCTCGGGCAGGTAAACCAACTGAACTGCTTTGTATTCACCTAAGCGTGAACTATAGGTGCACAAAAATACAGACCAAAAGCGATACCAACAGTGTAAGTCACATGTTCCCATACTTAAACCCAAGTTCGCCTTCAAAATTACATTGCATTCTTTGCACTGGGGACATCTGAGGTAATGTGAGATAAAAGTTCGGTAATATATTGCACAAGAACTCGACCTGTGTTCATTTTTAGCGTATTCCCCTCCAGTACGATCTAAAACATAGCTATCTTTAAGCTCTTCTTAAGAACCGTCTCGAGGAGAGGAACATTCGTCACTGTCGAGTTTTCAGCAACCTTATTAGCAGTGTGCGACGTTAATTCGTTATCGTTTATTCATTATCGGTGACCAGGAGAAGTAGCTGCGAAAACAAACCTCAGAATTTGCAGTTAGACTTGATCGGTTCAAAGAGTGCTAAAAAATGGGGAACGACCTGCTGTAAACAGTATGACAAAACAGATGCAGACGTGACAAGTGCTGCCCTGGACAAGTGGCATGGGAGCACAGCACAAGCTTTACTCAGGCTATGTATTAGAAGATATTTTCACCTTGGAGGCAACCGCACCGATATCCTAATTGACCACTGAGGGGTCATGCGCCACCTCATTACAACTTCACCTGTTTAAAGGAGGTCAGCGGCCATTCGCTGGTTGGTATGCTGAGCAAGGGAATGTGGTTGCAAACTTTTTGTCATGATATAATGATAGCGTCTTTGTAGGCGGAGCAAAGCGGTGCGTCAGTAGTTGTGCGCTGAGTGATGGTGTGCGCACGCTGCTGGCCGCCAATGACCTCCGATTATGAAGCGCGTAACCCAGATATCGGAGTCAGAGCTCACTCCAGAAACGACCAGAGGACGAAAGCAGGAGAGACCGAGCTCAAAGATCACGTGGACACCGGCCAATCAGCAACTCGGCTAATAGACCAATCAATAGAAATGTCCAATCGAACAACCGATCACAATCGGAGGTCATTCCCGGCAAGCAACAAGCAACCACTGATGCCCTGCCTCACAGCAACACTCTGGTGATATCGCCTTGATTGGTGGTGAAACGTTCGCGTAAGTACCAACCAGTACCTGTGCTACCTGAGGTACTAACACCCTCCCATTATCAAGCTGAGGAATGTTTGGCCGGAAAGCCAAGTTTGGATAGACCTGGTGAGGATTTGGTAGCATCTGGGGAGAACATTAACCAGTATTTTTTGACAATGCTGCAAACTGACCAGTTATAAGGACAATATGTCCGCTTGTTGGTTCGTACTGTCATATATGTCCGGGATGTCTTAGACGGGTAACGATTGTTGTTGCTGTTGATGTCACCATCAGACGACGTCCGTGGGAACATGTGCCTTGACTTTTGTTCAGATCACTGTACACTAAGCTGAGTGAAATAGCATCCTTTGTGAACCAGATGTTCTTAGTTTCTCTGGTCATTAGTTAATCGAACAGGCGAATTCATTCGTGACTTTGCTTGTCGGAACAAGCAGCTTGGTTATGGTCATTTGCGGACGCTGGTGACGTAAATAAGAGGCATGGTCAGACACGCAATCCGCAATCGATATTTCATGGTAGTCAGGCAGCAATTTTAACACGGATTACTTTATGCATGATCGTGACAGCAAGCTGCACACAACTCTTAGGAGTTCCGGGCTAAACTCCCCCTGTTAAAAAGTCTCAGTGCTATGTGGTGTATAATATGGAAACACAACGTAGTGGAATGAGATGTTAAAATCCGACGTTGCCTTGGGCAGCCTTTCTTAAAGAGTTCTACGATCAGCTGATTGTAGAAATCCACTGGCTGTTGGTCTGAAGGAGAAATTGTGCACTGAGGAAGGAGTTTGGGCGCTGCATGTATATCTTCCGTTAGTGCCCTATGAGTGCCAAAGAAAGTAAAGGTGGGACGTGAAGCAGATCCTCAGGTTGCGTGTTCTTGAGTAGGGAGAAGTTAAATATAATATCGCTTCTCAAGCTATGGGTCTTCGATGAGTGAAGGTTCAATATCTCCAGGCGTTGATTGTAAGAAACGTCGTGCAGAACAGCCACGATCTTCGTTATTTTGCCTTGAACGGTTTTCAACACTTGCTTGTCTTTGATACGGTAACGAGTGTAGACTTTGGTGGCGTCTTCTAGCCGTAGCTGGATGTCGATCCCGTATAAAAGGTAGGTATCCTCTCTCGTGATAAACGTCAAAGAGCTGAGCAAGCGCGGAATTCAGAAGGGTTTCTGTCCTGTCATTTCATGAGGAGTCGTGCACGGAAGTGATTCAGGGGTCCAAACTCCGGGTTTTTCAACTTTCTTTCCGGATGATAGTTCTTAAAAATTTAGAATCGACTGGCAAACTCACCATCCAAATAGATGTGGGTGCACCTCAGATTGTCAGTCGAGAGGCTGTATTCCCCTGATCAGCTCTTTAAAGTGTCCAGGTTCATTTCCAGGGAGTCTGGGGTTTAAAAATTCCAGACTTAAGGAGACCTGATCTAATCTATATATGATTGCGTTTTACACAAACGATTGCAAAATAAAAGGGTATTGGTTCCTTTGTTATTCATCGCCGAGGTGAATTACTCCCTTCAAGGGAACATTCCGGAAACTTCCGAGGTTCCCCCACTGTGGGTAGTACTTGACTTGAATGCGACAGTATAAAGATTTAAAACCCTTGGAGGTTAAACCTTATTAATAAAACTATCAATGATGGACATCTCTCTACTTCATTGGCTTCCAAAGCCACACTAAATCTTTCTCATATCCCTTCACATCATGGAACGAAAGACACTCACTGGTTGCATAACCGACAAAATCACGCAAGAAGAAACACCACACAACGGCAGTGCGATTGTTCATCTGTTGACTGTCACACACAAGTAGCGGATGTCTGTAACACTTCCTACATTATCCGTTCGCATCGACATATTTTGTGGAGGTGACTTGATTTAAACTGAACAAAAGTATTTTTTGGACGTGTAACGCGATTGGAATTTGTACTAATCCAACAGAAAGGACAACTCATTATTTCAGTAATCTCCAGTATTCACCACGTTGTCATAAGGTTAGAGTAAATCTCGATCAAATAATTATCTCTGTTTTTGATTTTTACTTGAGTCTAGATATTTCAAAATTTACTCCTTCGGCCTGGAGGACAAGCTCTGACGGCAGGCGTCCAAGTATGTCTTTCTGAAGTACCTACGTGTCTCACTTTCATCTGTTAAGGGTAATTGAATGTTTGGGCGTACACCTTGCGTCCTGTCGCTGGAAACTTACAAAGACAACGAACTTTTCATTAGTTGGGAGTCGAAGACGCTCCACATGTTTCATATATCTCGCCTGTTCGAAGGGGATACGTCCCTAACTGAGAAGACAATTTAGTATCACCTACAATTGACTTATTGTGCCAGAAGCAGTGCATTTGCAAACGAAAATGAAACCAGTCAGATTGCATACTGGAAAGTCCAGGAACCAAAGTGAGGATAATCTGTCTATGAATCATCATGTCTTTTCACATCTTCATACTGTTTATGTTGCTGATCTATTCTGCTGAAAACCGAATAATTCATTGATGGCTTTCTCGTGAACGGCACTTTTGACCGGGTGATCCGCCATGCGTTTCTGAGTCGAGCCTGCAGCTAGGTTTTTGTAGCGCAATCTGTCTCAGAACCTGGGTCGAGAGTAGGGGTGTAAATGTGATTGATTTTGCTTGCAGTTCTCCTCGTTTGTTTTATTGTGCGGGTTTGCACTGGTGCCCACGGTTCTGGATGTTGCTTTGGCATGAGAAGGCATTGGTACCCTTGGCAACTTTCTCTAGGCTAACGCCGTTCGAAGTGGGCCCAGCCATTAGTGCCATTATTGTCGTTAGACTAAACTCAAGAATATCGTGCAATGCAGTGTGGGATCTGTGGCGTAAGACTGTGAAAAATGTTTGGAATCAAATAACATGACGTCAAGCTTAGGGAAAAGGTGGGCTTGTTAAGTAAGACGGTGGCAAAACATCAGAAAAGTATTCACTGGTTTTATGGTTGCAATCCAGCGAAAGTAGCCTCAAGAGTGAATGAATGATATTTGCCAGAGGAATGATCTGCATAAATGATTAGTGGTGTGCCTAGATATCCTTTATTTTTTCTGGTATTTTAGTCAATTAGATGTTTGTTTTCAATACAGGTGGATGAAACATTGTGGGAGCTTTGTGGACGCAAAATTAACTGTTATCGATACCCTACTCCTTTGGACTAAAGAATTTGTGGACGGTGCATGCAACCCAAAAATCGATTCGGCCACAATGCGGACTGCATCCTCCACCGTGCATGCATCTTGTAGTCAGCATTACAGACTCGTCTTTATTCAGGAACTAGTCGTACCACTAAAGCTTAGCTACTCATTGTATGCGAGCGCATAAGGCGGAAAACTCAATGATGATAGCCTTTGTTACATTCGTCTCGATTCTCAAGTCATTCTGAAAATCAATTGAAAACTTGCAACATTTTGCCATGAAACTTTCCATCCAAGGCCGACGATGTGTCTTACATGAGCAAAAAGTTTTATACGTAATGAGGAACGCTCGATGTTTCTAAAGCGATCTCATCAGTTATTCGCTAAGATCTATTGCACTCAGGACTGACCTCGATTAGTCGTATAACGGGGCTAATTTTTGCTGTTGATAAGAGACAGATTTCGGTCCCACCCAGTGTGACAGAAACGACTG
The DNA here is from genome assembly GCA_004794785.1 of Opisthorchis felineus. Taxonomy (NCBI): domain Eukaryota; kingdom Metazoa; phylum Platyhelminthes; class Trematoda; order Opisthorchiida; family Opisthorchiidae; genus Opisthorchis; species Opisthorchis felineus. Next base: position 431,239 of record SJOL01000719.1, on the reverse strand, counting down.
TGGAAAGTGACTCGACTGGCTGGGGGCACGTAGGCACCGGGATGATCGACATGAGTATTTGAAAATATTGATTTTGGATACCCACAAGAGCGGTTTACAAGGGCCCGTTTTCAGAAACTCTGTGCAGGAATGGACGGCGAGGCGATCACTAAGTAGGTTTTAATAAATGAGAGAGCAAGAAATAATAACAAGGTGGAACTTCAAAGAAGGATAGCACTTGAAGTGACAAGGCTAATCAGTTCGGCTCAAGGTCCAGAAGCTTGCTAGACTTTGCCCGTATCCGAACTCATTTCGTACAGGTGTTCGGATGATTCAGGATAAAAATTCTCATGCTCAATCCTTCTGGTAACTACACTGGGTTTAAGAGACTTTGTTGTTAAGGGCAGTTGGAGGTCGTACAGAAAACTGATTCGGAAAAACTGACTGAGACATACAGCGAAACCTGTCTTATTACGCACCAAGGGTCATAAATTAAACATACATGTCGTCTGACGCAACACGATTGCACCGGGAATTCAATGAAGATGTCACGCCTGGTGCACGACCATATCCATGTGCATACAAGCAACCGATGGCTTATGCGGACCTTCGCTAACAGTGGGAGACGCAGTGCGCTACTTTGGACATGGACTTTTCTGTAGGGTTCCATTCTCTATTTCACTCAAGACGCTCAACTTTTCAACTCAAAACACCAGCTGAGTTTGTTACTGACTCTATGACCTACAATAATCCAATGCAAAGCTCAGAAAGCACCATCTTGGGTTCCAATGGAGGGGGCAAATGCCATAAAGGCCGATCCAAATCAGGAACAACGATAAACGCTTCACGGTGTGCAACATCCATTGTGTAGGATGCTTATACGGAATCATGACACTGGTGACCCATGGATATGCTATGGGTTCGCCTTACGTCAAATGCAACTCAGGACTGGCAATGGAACGAATCGAAGAGAAAGCCCTACTAGCTTCTCAGCACGCAAAATTATCTCTGATTGATGGAACGATTTCGGCCCTGAACACCTGGCATTTGAAACCTGCTACATCCAGCTGGAGATGCTCAGTCAGGAAGAAAGGGCTAGTGGATTGCTCTTCCATGACCCACCATATCTTTCCCGTGGTAATATATCGAAATATCGGTAGCTCGGGTGCGTTAGTTGGTTTTAGACCAGATGGCTATTGATCTATTCCTTTAGCTTGGCAATTTGCTTGCAGATGTTTAGTCAGCAATCGTGGAGACATCATCAATGTGCTTAATGATGAATCATTCTATTCATTCATTCACGTCCAGTTTTTGCCACGTTCGGCCGACAGGTCAACAGCCTCCTAATTTACAGCCAATATCTGCCTTTTAATCATCACTCGTAAAACTTCAAGTCAGTGGCTAGAAACGTACCAGGTCCTTCGTTAGGACAATGAACAATAAGGGGGAACTGTGCGGCTGTCCACAGGCAGATTATCAACGGATTTTGATGCGCGGGACGATCCGAGCCAACAGCTCCTGTGCCTAAACGAACTTCGTGATTAAAGGTATACACAGAGAGTTTTACTGATCCTGCGGATAACAACTTGAACAGATTTTCTGACATATCAAAAGACTTGGCATTCAAATCAGTCACTCGAACAGTCATCTTCGTGTCCTGGTGCATCTGGTGAGTTCCATTAAAAAGAGAACAAGCATTGGACTCGAATTTCGCTGTTATTAGATGCTATTAGTATTGCATATCCTCGGCCATACCGGGAATTGAACTCTGGACATATGACATGCGAGGCGGGCGTATCTACTATCCGAACAATACACGCTAGATAAACTACCATTAGCTAGTTTGAGCGCACGAACGTGTTCACGCTTCAGCGATGTGACCAATTTGCCCAGTGGCTCGAATGACGACCCAGTAACTGCCTTGGCTGAATCGTTCGACTGACTCCCCGGTTTTACGAATGCTTCGAAACTCGCTGGACATGTCCCATGATCACCTCCATGATAGTCGCACCCCGACAAAATAATAAAACCACCCAGTTGTATCATCACCATTCCACTAGTAACGAATGTCAGTCACTGGTGCATAACACACAAATCTAACCCGAAGTATGCGAGAAAATTCTTCGAAGAAACTGCAGTAAGGGCGAAAAAGCAGATGTGCACAGCAAAAAATGCAACAATCATAGGGTGCCGGATATTCTACCTCGAAAACTTTAGATGTCCTGCTAAACTTTTGGCACGCATGTGGACGCAATTTCAGATTATGTTTCGCAATCCCAGTTTTGAAACACAGTTTTGGATTTCTGTGCTTTCATATACGCAGCGTGTTACTAGGTCCCATGGGTCTTACTCAGGTTGGGGTCGGGAAAGTAAGCTGGCTGGTTCAATAACCATACGCCTCGGGGCAGAGTCCAGCTCCTGATGAGGCGAATGGTGCTAAGCTGAGCATCGTCCTGTCGAAATATCCAAACGTTTGATCCCATTATACTTATTAGTGTTTTATCGCTCGCGCAATTCACATGAAATGATGGCATTCTGCCTAGAGATTCAAGGAAGTGGTGATCTGAAAAGTTTCAGAACCACTCACCCACATTTGGCAGATGGAATACGAACGCCTGTCTAGTTATCTCCCAAAACAGTAAGAGGGATGAATCATTTGGTTTAGCTATATATCACGCGATTCATCACCGTCCAAGTCTGAAGAGGGACAAATATCGACATACGAAGTAGTGAAATTGAGCATTGTGAAGAAAATGAAACCAGGAAGAGCGACTATCTCAGTTTTTTTTGGCAAGTAGCAGGTACCGAATGCAAGTACATTCCAGAATAACTCCAAGGAGCTCCTCGTAGTCTGGCTTTCCATCAAGTGGTCATTCACCGTACTTTTCTAAGACAGTGACATTTTCATTCTGGCAGAATGACCACGACTGCGCGTCATACTTCGCGTATAGTTTTACAAGGACATAATATCATAACAGCATCTGTTCTTTAGGATGGAAGTTGGTGACAACCGACAACGTCCGCCTAGTTTGATGAGCTGCAGTCGCACGTTGCATCTCTTAATTAGAATAAATCCGCCTAAACACCAACTCCCAGATATTTGGATTCTGCGATTTCAATAGTACAAATTCACCATAATTGAAGTCACACATCTCCGGGTCCTACTTGAACAGGACTGAGCAATCCAGCAGGGATTACTATGCCGTGAACTACGGTTACATACTCTCCAATTTCGCTTCCGGCTACGCTCCACATCAACGGCAAACAGGGATGTTCAATCCAACATGCAAGTCGTTGACATGGATGACGCACAGTGAAGGTCTTAGCACAGGCCCCTGGAGTTTAGCGTTCATCATGCATCCCGATGCTGAAGGATCTGTTCCTCAGGAACCTTCGAACCCATTCAAAAACGCTAGCAGCTTAGGGAACAGTAACCGGTGGTTAACTGAATGAAGGCTTTTTCAAAATCAAGGCAACCCATCGATCATTAGTTCCTGTAATTTCATCCGACAACAACATAAGGGCTGTAAAACGGGGCCGTATCTTGACCAAGACATATCAAGCAGGATCCAGTAGACCACACTTCATCAGACATTCAGGAATGTTTTCCGCTTCAAAACTCGCTCCAAAGTTTTAAACCGGATACTAGTTAAGCTAACAAGCCGGTGGTCCCTTGCGAGACAGACCTCCTGATCTATGTGAGTAGGAACAATTCATGCGTCAAACGGAGTAGTTCCCTCCAAAAACTTTGCTTTTCAGTTGCCTAC